>PJEM01006516.1:75292-110283 GCA_004023845.1 Helogale parvula | reverse complement strand
GGGTTTTGCGTCCCTCTCTTGCCACAATTCACTTTCCCTCTTCCCCTCCCACTGATCCTCCATTAGATTTCTCCTGTTCTTCTATTAGATCTATGAGTGCAAACCTATGATATCTGTCCTTTTCTGCCTGACTTATATCGCTTGCATGACACCCTAAAGGTCCATCCACTTTCCTACAAATGGCCAGATTTCATTCTTTCTCATGGCTATGTAATACTCCATTGTATATATATACACCACATCTTCTTCATCCATTCATCAGTTGATGGACATTTAGGCTCTTTCCATGATTTGGCTATTGCTGACAGTGCTGCTATGAACATTGGGTACATGTGCCCCTATGCATCAGCACTCTGAGTTTCTTTGGTAAATCCCTAGCAGTGCTGTTGCTGGGTCATAGGGGAGTTTTATTGACAGTTTCTTGAAAAACCTCCACACTGTTTTCCAGAGTGACTGCACCAGTTTACATTCCCACCAATGGTGTAAGAGGGTGACCAGCTCTCTACACCCTCGCCAGCATCTATAGTCTCTTGATTTCTTCATTTTAGCCACCCTGACTAGCGTAAGATGATATCTCAGTGTGGTTTTGATTTGTGTTTCCCTGATGATAAGTGATGTTGAGCATTGTTTCATGGGCCTGTAGGCCATCTGGATGTCCTCTTTGGAGAAGTATCAGTTCATGTTTTCTGCCCATTTCTTCACTGGGTTATTTGTTTTCTGGGCGTGGAGTTTGGTGAGTTCCTTGTAGATTGTGGATACTAGCCCTTTATCTGGTATGTCAGTTGCAACTATCTTTTCCCATTCTGTCGGTTGCCTACTAGTTTCCTTGATTGTTTCCTTTGCAGTGCATAAGTTTTTATCTTAATGAGGTCTCAATAGTTCATTTTTGCTTTCAATTCCCTTGCCTTTGTGGATGTGTCGAGTAGGAAAATGCTGTGGTTGAGGTCAAAGGGGTGTTTCCTACTTTCTCCTAGAGGTTTTGATGGTTTCCTGTCTCATATTCAGGACCTTCAGCCATTTTGAGTTCCTTTAAGTGTATGGTGTAAGAAGTGGTCTAGTTTCATTCTTCTGCATGTTGCTGTCCAGTTCTCCCAGCACCACCTACTAAAGAGGCAGTCTTTTTTCCATCGGATACTCTTTCCTGCTTTGTCAAAAACTAATTGGCCATACATTTGTGGGCCCAGTTCTTGGTTCTCTATTCTATTCCATTGGTCTATGTGTCTGTTTTTGTGTCAATACCATACTGTCTTGATGATGACAGCTTTGTAGTAGAGGCTAAAGTCTGGGATTGTGATGCCTCCCGTTTTGGTTCTCTTCTTCAATATTACATTGGCTATTCCGTGTCTTTTGTGGTTCTATATGAATTTCAGTATAGCTTGTTCTAGCTTCTCAGAACGCTGGTGCAATTTTGATGGGGATTGCATTGAATGTGTAGATTGCTTTGGTAGTAATGACATTTTCACAATGTTTATTCTTCTGATCCATGAGCATGGAAAGTTTTTCCATTTCTTGGTATCTTCTTCAATCTCTTTCATGAGTTTTCTATAGTTTTCATCATATACGTCTTTTACATCTTTGGTTAGGTTTACTCCTAGGTATTTTATGGGTTTTTGTGCAATTGTAAAAGGGATCAGTTCTTGATTTCTCTTTCTGCTGCTTCATTATTGGTGTATAGGAATGCAACCGATTTCTGTACATTAATTTTGTACCCTGCAACTTTACTGAATTCATTGATGAGTTCTAGAAGGCTTCTGGTGGAGTCTTCCAGGTTTACCATGTAGAGTATCATGTCATTTGCAAAAAGTCAAAGTTTGACTTCTTCTTTGCCAATTTTGATGCCTTTTATTTCCTGTTGTTGTCTGATTGCTGAAGCTAGGACTAACAGCCCTATGTTAAACAACAGTGGTGAGAGTGGACACCCCTGTCGTGTTCCTGATTTCAGGGGTAAAGCTCTCCGTTTTTCCCCATTGAGGATGATGTTAGCTGTGGGCTTTTCATTAATGGATTTTATGATGTTTAGGTAAGGTCCTTCTATCCCTATTTTATCAAGAGTTTTTATTAAGAAAGGGTGTTGTATTTTGTCAACTGCTGTTTCTGCATCTATCAGCAGGAACATATGGTTTGCATCTTTTCTTTTGTTAATGTGATGTAACACATTGATTGATTTGTGAACATTGAACCAGCCTTGTAACCCAGGAATGAATCCCACTTGATCATGATGGATAATTCTTTTTATATGCTGTTGAATTCGATTTGCCAGTACCTAGTTGAGTATTATTGCATCTGTATTCATTAAGGATATTGGTCTGTAGTTCTCTCTTTTTTTTTTTTTTTTGGCTGGGTCTCTGTCTGCTTTGGGTATCAAGGTGATGCTGGCTTCATTGAATGAGTTTGGAAGTTTTCCTTCTATTTCTATTTTTTGGAAAAGTTTGAGAAGTATGGGTATGAGCTCTGCTTGAAATGTCTGGTAGAATTCCCCTGGGAAGCCATTGGTCCCGGGCTCTTATTCATTGGGAGATTTTTGATAACGGATTCGATTTCTTCACTGGTTATCAGTCTATTCATGCTTTCTGTCTCTTCCCGTTTGAATTTTGGTTGTGCATGTGCTTTTAGGAATATGTCCATTTCTTCTGTGTTTTTCTATTGTTGGCATATAATTTTTCATAGTAATCTCTGATGATTGCTTGTATTTCTAAGGGATTAGTTGTTATAGATCCTTTTTCATTCATGATTTTGTCTATCTGGGTGCTTTTTCTTTTCTTTCTGAGGAGCCTGACTAGAGGTTGATGAATTGTTTATTTTTTCAAAGAACCAACTTTTGGTTTCATTGATTTGTTCAACTGATTTTTTGGGTTCTATATTGTATATTTCTGCCCGGATCTTTATTATTTCTTTTCTTCTGCTGTGTTTGGGGTGCTCTTGCTGCCTCCTTTCTGGTTCCAGTAGGTGCTCTGTTAGATTTCAATTTGTGCTTTTTTAGTTTGTTGAAATTGGCCTAGATTGCAATATACTTTCCTCTTCAGACTGCCTTTGCTGCGTCCCAGAGATTTTGGATTGTTGTATTTTCATTTTGATTTGTTTCCATATATTTTTTAATTTCTTCTCTGATTGCCTTATTAGCCCAATCATTCTTTAGTAAGGTTGTTTTTAATCTCCACATTTTTGGAGGTTTTCCAGACTTTTTCTTGTAGTTTGTTTCAAGTTTCATAGCATTGTGAACTGAAAGTGTGCATGGTATGATTTCTTTTCGTTTATAATTATGGAGGGCTGCTTTATGCCCCAATATGTGATCTATCTAAGAGAATGTGCCATGTGCACTCAAGAAGAAGGTGAATTTCCTAACTTTAGGTGCAGAGTTCAAAATATATCTATCAATTCCATCTGTTCCAATGTGTCATTCAGGTCCATTGCTTCTTATTGATTTTCTTTCTGGTTGATCTATCCATTGCTGTCAGTGGAGTATTAACGTGCCCTGAAATTAACATATTCTTATCAATAAGATTGTTTCTGTCTGTGATTAATTGTTTTATGTATTTGGGCCCTCTTGAATTTGACACATAGATATTTATAATTGTTAGTTCTTCCTGATGGAGAGATCCTATAATTATTATATAAAATTCTTCTTCATCTCTTGTTACTGCCTTTACTTTAAAGTCCAGTTTGTCTGCTAGAAGTATGGCTACTCTGGCTTTCTGATGACTTTCAGTCACATGATAGATATTTCCCCATCTTTTTACTTTCAACCTGAAGGTATCTTCAGGTCAAAAATGAGTCTCTTGTAGACAGCAAATCAATGGATTTTGTTTTTTTATCCATTCTGCTACCCTGTGTCATTTAGTTGGAGCATTCAGTCCATTGACATTCAGTGTTATTATTGAAAACTGTGGGTTTAGATTCATTGTGTTCTCCATAGAATTCATGTTTACAGTGATGTCTCTGGCACCTTGTATTCTTTGCAACATTTCCCTCATAGAATCCCTCTTAGGATTTCTTGTAGGGCTGGTTTGGTGGTCATGAATTCTCTCAATTTTTGTTTACTTGGGAACACCTTTATCTCTCCTTCTATTTTGAATGACAGGCTTGCTGGATAAAGGATTCTTGGCTGCATGTTTTTTCTGTTCACCACACTGAAGATTTCCTGCCATTTTTTCCTGGCCTGCCAAGTTTCATTAGATAGGTCCGTAACCACTCTGATAGGTTTCCCTTTGTTCGTTAGGGCCTTTTTCTCCCTAGCTGCTTTCAGAATTCTCTCTTTATCTTTATATTTTGCCAGTTTCACTATGACATGTCATGCCGAAGATCGATTCAAATTACGTCTTAAGAGGATTCTTTGTGCTTCTTAAATTTGAATGTCTATTTTTTCCCCCATATTTGGGAAATCCTAAATTATAATTTGGTCTAGTATCCCTTCAGGACCTTTCTCTCTCTCTTCCTCTTCAGGGATTCCTATGATACGAATGTTGTTCCATTTGATTGTTACACTCAGGTCTCAAATTCTCCTTCCCTGCTACTAGATCAATTTCTTTCTTTTTTTCAGCTTCCTTTTTTGCTATAACTACATCTTCTAATACACCTATTCTTCTCTCTGCCTCGTCAATCTTTGAGGTGGCTGCCTCCAGTTTATTATTCACTCATTTATAGTCTTTTTTTAAACTGATCAAACCTATTTTCAATGTGTCTAGTCATTGTCTCAGTTCCTTCTTTGATGCTTTTTTCAACCCCAGCGATTAATTTTATGACAAGTTTTTTAAATTCTTGATCAGGTATGTTGTCTAGATCTGCCTTGAGCAGTTCTGTGGCTGTGACTTCTTCCTGGAGGTTCTTCAGGGAAGAGTTCCATCGTTTTGTTATTTTTGCTAGTTTTCTGTCTCTTGTCAACTTTAAAAAGCTCATTGTGCACTGTGCACCTGTTAATATTGCTCTATTAAAGGAGGTTTATTGACTGCACAGGGCCTGTCGTTTCAGGAAATATTCTTTTAATGGTGTCTCTCAGATTCTCTTGTTGTGCCTTTGAATATTTTATTTCCCTCCTCAGCAATATTTGGGACTCACTGACATGCACACTTTGGCTCGTTTCTTGGTGTAGCCCTTAGAAGGGAAACAGACAGACAAACACAGGGAAGAGAAGCACACAAAAGCACAGACAAATCAAAGAAACAAACAAATTAAAAGGGGGGAAGGAATGAAAGAAAAAGGAGAGGAAAGTGATGAAAAGAAGAGAAGAAAAAAATAATAAAGGGGGTCAGAGACAACAAAAGACAATGGACAGTCTAAAAGTGTATGACCAGTTGAAGGGAGAGATAAGGATGAAATACAGGGGAATATATCTGTATTGCAAGAAAGAAAAAAAAAGAGGGAGAGAGGAGAAAGAAAAATAAGGAGTAAAAACTAAAAAAATATGTAAAAATCTAATAATAAAAATAAGTACAAAAAAAAAGAATGGAAAAGGAAGAATAAAGGGGAAAAAAGCAGCAGCTCCCCCTTGTGGACACGTGGTTTGGTGTGGTAGGTCTCTGAGGCTGCTCTCAGAGGCTCTGCCTTGGTGGCTGCAGAGCGCAAAATGGCGGCAAGCCATGCTCCACTGGAACTAGGCACTGTAGGCCACTCTAATGAGTCTGATCTCCTTGTGAAGCAGCTGAGCCAAGTTGTATTTTCCAGGCCCACCTCGGTTCAAAGTACTATTCCATGTACTTTTATGCTACCACAGATGAGATGTACTTGCTTTGACAGCTGGCTTCTTTGGGGGAGGGATCAGTTTCTCTTGGCTCAGGTCAGGATTTGTGTTTCCCCTGCCTGAGGCCAGATGTGCTGCTTGAGGCAAAGTGCACAGCTGGAGGTGTAGTGCACACCCTCACAGACACAGCCGTGGACTCACAGCCCCCAGTTGGGATCGAGATCGCTTTGGGGGAGGGATGAGTTTCTCTTAGGGCCAGCTGGGATTCAAGCTGCTGCTGCCTGAGGCACTGGGGGCTGCCGGAAATGAGCTGCAAGTTCCTGCAGCCGAAGTGCGAGCCCTGGCCTCCACCCCCACCAACTCCTTGCTAGTATCGCCTAGGGGTGGGGGTATTTTTTTTCCCTGTTGGCACCCCAGATTTGGGATTCCTGCAGCCAATGCTGGAGTGGAGATGCGCTGTGGAAATGGGTGCGTGCTCCCACTCCCATAGCCAAGGTCGAAGTGAGTGCCCCTGGGCCGCTGCCTTGGCTGCTGACTCCCCACCGGCATGGCGCAGGGCTGGAGGCTGTTCCTTTCCCTTCTGCCACCAGGGTTCTGAATTTGCGCTGCCCAGCAGTTATATATGGAGTGAGAGTTTCTCTTTCTGAGCGTGGTTAAACGTTCTTTATCTCTTCCCCAGAGACAGTACTATGAGCGTGTTCAGTTTCTCTGTCTCTTCCCTTTGTCTCTCAGGCTCTGTGCGTTTGTCCCATGTTGGGCTGGGGCTCCCACCTCCCCTGCCAATCTCAGGCTGGCCCGTTTTCCAATCTCCCCAGTTCGCACTCACTCACTCAGGTATCTTTGAGGTTGTCTTCTTTCTGGAGTCTATTTTCTCCTTCCACTCTTGCAGATGAGAGTAATGTCCTTCTCAGTTTGACAGATGGGGCGGATGAAGTTTACAGAGCTCCCTTCCTCTCCGCTATCTTGGCTCCTCCCTTTCTCCAAGACTTGTTCTGACTTCTGAAATGTTGTCAATGCTCAGTGAGGCATTGAATAATCTGCTCCATTTAGTGAGCACTGCTCTGGCAGTCCATCAACATTGCTTCTGGACAAGGAACTTAATTTACTGTTGTAATTCATTAATTTTTTATCTTATAAGTTTTATTTTATATATCTAGAAAAATTCTTCTGAAAAAAGACTGCATAGTCTTCTAAGGACCTAGAAAACAGGAATGTGGTATTGTTACTATCATCATCCTATACCCAGGGACAAGTAGCAACAAGGTAGATGCTAAGCTAGTAGTTGTTGAATGTATAAATGATGGAATAAACCTGTTATCTTACTTTACAAGTCTGAATATTAATCTATATGTTAAAAATTTTTGGAAACATAAAGTACTTAAAAAGTTTTAAAAAGACATGGCTGTATTTCCCCCAATCCATTCGTTATGATTTGTGAGCATCCTCCTTGCGGATTTAACTGTAAATTCTACTTGGAGGAATTTGACTTCCCTGTGGACCCCTTAGCTGAGGATTGCATCTAAAAATTATTTGCATGGAATTGTTTCATAACCCTTCTCTGGCTGGAGAGGGAAGGAAAGGGGGAGGGATGAGGTAACCTCTACAAAAAAAATTCATTTTTATGAGCAGTGAGGTTCTAATGGTAAATATCATCAGGTAATTTCTTCTGCCCCCCACCCCCGAGCTTTATTTTCTTTCTTAAATGTTCTGCAGTAAAGATAAAATTTGCATTAATTGGTTGAAGCTCAAAAGAGATTATGTATTTATGAAAGTAATCTTAAATATCAATTATCTTAGAAGGATATTTAAGAAAACTGCTATAATTTGTCTTTCATCTTGAAAAAAAAAGCAGAAACAAACCAGCTAGGATTTATTCTGCTTGAAATATTGATATCCAAATTACACCTTGAGACAGGCACATTTACTATACCAGTGCCTTTCAATAATCACTCTGGGAGCAGTTCAGTCTGGGAGATGCAGAGACATCTTACATTGCTAATCAATGCTTTTTGGTTTACCTGAGATGTGTACTTGAGGCTAGAGGATCAAGTGGTACCCAGAAGAAGAACAACATAAAAAAATTATAAGATCCAGGGGTTATGACACTGAATGATGATGTAGGAGTACAGCTTCAACTATATTTCAAATCCCCAAGTGCCCATGTTAGTTCAGGGGTCAACACCATAAATAAGCCAGGACACCAGCCTTGCCTGGTCAGAGACACAGACAGAAAAACAAGGGAAGTATCCATGAGATTTTGCCAATGACCCACTGAAACATGTGGCAGATTGTGTCTTTTGTGAAGCAATAGTCATAAAGGGATTTATATACTGTTTGTAATGAAAATTCATACTAATCTGGGCATCATTATCTTCTCTTAATTGGATTACCTTAATAATCTCTCAATTCATTTCCCCACCTTCACCTACACTTGTTCTGATTCCATATCCCGTCCTTCATGTAGACCTATTTTCCCAAAACAAAGTCTACTCACTTTGTTTCCCTGTCTAAATACAGTCAGCACTATCCCAATGCCATTCTAAGAAAGTGCAAATACTCAATGATTCACAGAGACTTTCTCATTGTGGCCTTGCATCCCTCACCAACCTCTTATCTTGTTATCAGTGCAAAAGAGATCCTTTTCCTTCACATCTTCGTCAGCATCTCTTGTTGGCCGATTTCTTGATGTTTTTTGTTAGTCATTCTGACAGATGTGAGGTGACATCTCATTGTGGGGATTTGTATTTCCCTGATGATGAGTGATGCTGAACATTTTTTCATGTGTCAGTTGGCCATCTGGATGTCTTCCTCAGAGAAGTGTCTGTTCATGTCTTTTGCCCATTTCTTCACTGGATTATTTGTTTTTTTGGCTATTGAATTTGATAAGTTCTTTATAGATTTTGGATACCAACCCTTTATCTGCAATGTTGTTTGCAAATATCTTCTTCCATTCCATTGGTTGCCTTTTAGTTTTCCTGATTGTTTCCTTCGTTGTGCAGAAGCTTTTTATTTTTGATGAGGTCCGATTAGATCATTTTTGCTTTTTGTCCCCTTGCCTCTGGAGACGTGTTGAGTAGGTTGTCGCGGCCAAGATCAAAGAGGTTCTTGCCTGGTTTCTCTTCGAGGATGTTGATGGCTCTCTGTCTCATGTTTAGCCCTTTCACTCATTTAGTTTATTTTTGTGTATGGTATAGAAAGTGATCCAGGTTTATTTTTCTGCATCTCGCTGTCCAGTTTTTCCAGCCCCACTTGCTGAAAAGACTGTCTTTATTCCATTGGATGTTCTTTCCTGCTTTGTCAAAAATTAGTTGGCCATATGTTTGTGGGTCCATTTCTGGGTTCTCCATTCTGTTCCGTTGATCTGAGTGTTTGTTCTTGTGCCAGTACCATACTGTCTTGATGATTACAGCTTTGTAATATGTTTTGAAGTCTGGGAATGTGATGCCTCAAGTTTTAGTTTTCTTTTTCAAGATTATTTTGGTTATTTGGGGTCTTTTCTGTTTTCATACAAATTTTAGGATTATTTGTTCTAGCTCTGTGAAGAATGCTGGTCTTATTCTGATAGGTATTGCATTGAATATGTAGATTGCTTTCAGTAGTATTGACATTTTAACAGGATCCTATCCAGGAGCATGGAATATTTTTCCATTTTCTTAGTGTGTGTCTCTTCAATTTCTTTCATAAGCTTTCTATAGTTTTCAGTGTATAGATTTTTTATCTCTTTGGTTAGGTTTCTTCCTAGGAATTTCATGGTTTTTGGTGCAATTGAAAATGGGGTCATTTCTTGATTTCTCTTTCTATTGCTTCATTGTTGGTGTACAGGAATGCAACGGATTTCCGTTCATTGATTTTTATATCCTACAAGTTTGCTGAATTAATGGATCAGTTCTAACAGTATTTGGTGGAGTCTTTTGGGTTGTCCACATAGAGTATCATGTCATCTGCAAAGAGTGAAAGTTTGACCTCCTCCTGGCCAATTTGGATGTCTTTTATTCTTTGTGTTGTCTGATTGCTGAGACTAAGACTTCTAATACTATATGTTGAATAACAGTGGTGAGAATGGAAATCCCTGTCTTGTTCCTGATCTTAGGGCAAAAGCTATCAGTTTTCCCCCATTGGGGATGATATTAGCTTTGGGGCTTTCATATGTGGTTTTTGTGCTCTTGAGGTATGATCCTTCTATTCTTACATTCTTGAGAGTTTTTATCAAGAAATGATGCTGTATTTTGTCAAATGCTTTCTCTGCATCTATTGAGAGGATCATGTGGTTATTATCCTTTTTTTTTTTATTTGATGTGATGAATCACATTGATTGGTTTTGCTGATATTGAACTAGCCCTGCATCTCAGGCATAAATCCCACTTGGTCATGGTGATTAATTTTTTATTGTATTGTTAGATTCTGTTGGCTAATATATTTTAAGCATTTCTGCATCCATGTTCACCTGGGAAATTGATCTATAGTTCTCCTGTTTAGTGGGGTCTCTGTCTGGTGTGGAAATCAAGGTAATGCTGGCTACAGAGAAAGAGTTATTACATGCTTACCATCTGCTTTGTTCACTGGACTATAAGAACCTTGAAAGCATGGGCCACTTCATTTACCCATCTGATTTACTATTGTATCCCAGCACCTTGAAAAGTTCAGGCATGTAGTAGGAGTTTAATTAAGATTTGTTGAATTATTAGATAAATACTCTATGGGACACTCATGAGACTCCCACCTGCTACTAACAAGACTCCCACTTGCCTCTAACAATTGTCCTACTAGCCAATCCATTTCTGCAGTGAATCTCCCATTCTCTCTTTTATTTAATTTCAATCAAAAAAGAAAGTAATAAACTTATTTTGTTGTGGATTGTTGGAAATGACCTTAATCAGCTAACACCAATGCCTTACATCCTTTGTCTTTGGTTGGTTTAGAGGAATGGTTGGGGTTTTTTTTTTTATGTCTTTATTATTTTATTTTGAGAGACAGAGACAGAGAGGGTGAGGGGCAGATAGAGAGGGAGAGACAAAATCTGAAGAAGGCTCCAGGGTTCGCGCTGTCAGCACAGAGCCTGATGTGGGGCTCAAACCCACAGACTGTGAGATCATGACCTGAGCCAAAGTCAGACACTTAACCAACTGAGCCACCCAGGTGCCCCTTGGGGAATGATTTTCAACTTAAGTGAGCATCTCCTGGAGGGCGTGCTAGCACACATTACTGGGCTTTCCTCTCAGAGCTTTTGATTCAGTAGCTCTGTACAAGAGCCTGAGCACTTTGATTTCTTTTTTTTTTAAGTTTATTTATTTTGAGAGAGAAAAGAGAGAGCATAAGTAGGGAAGGGACAGAGGGAGGGAGAGAATCCCAGGCAGACCCCACATTGTCAGTGCAGAGCCTAGTGCGGAGCTGAAACTCACAAACTGTGAGATCATGACCTGAGCTGAAATCAAGAATCAGTTGCTTATCTGACTGACCCACCCAGGCACCCCCTGAGCATTTTGATTTTTAATGGGTTTCCAAGGTCATGATGATGGCTGCACATTGAGAAGTGTTGGTTTGCATATTAGATATATAAGTAAATTCATCTCTACAGTCCTACTGTCTTGTCTTGTCTTATCTTATCATGAGGACTCCCTCCCCATTTGAATAATCTGTGGGGCTTTTTTGTTTTTGTTTTTGTCAAATCCTATGTGAAGGAGAAAAAACAATACAATATGTTTATGTTTAACGTTGAATAATTGATTAAGTAGGGTCTTTGTGTGCTTTCAAAGGCCTACCAACAAGGCATACACATACTGAACATGACTACATAAGGAGAAGATACAAGATTGTTGCTCTGTCATAACTGTTTCATAGAATTGGAGAGAATTGATGCTATTAACATTGGAATTGAATGCTTCCTCAATCAATGACAGTAGATGAAGTCTTATCTTGTAGTTCCATAATCACATTTTGCTCTATTTCCAAAGACCCCAAAATCAAACAACGTAAGTTTTTTTAGTAGCTTCCATATCTCTTACAGTATGTGATTTTCATTTGATAATGTTATTTATTTATTTTGAGAGAGAGAGAGAGGCAGGAATAGAGGGAGAGGGAATCCAAGCAAACTCCACTCTGTCAGCACAGAACTGGATAAGGGACTTGATTATGACCTAAGCCAAAATCAAGAGTCCAATATTTAACTGACTGAGCCACCCAGGTGCCCCAGTATGTGGTTTTTAAATTCACCTCTTAGGAACAATTCAGTATACTTTACATACAAAGAGTCAGATATCACTTTTATTTTGACAATTAGTTGTCCCTTCACTTTTGAATTTGGTTTATGGATTAACTCCAGAGCAAGCAGCATTTCCCCTTAAGAATAAATATTGGGTCTAGAAAAATTTCAGAAAATTTTGTTAATTTCCACCTTCTCTTATGCCTGATCCACAAGATTCCCAAGGGATTTCAGTGTTGCTATACCAGATATTGAATGACTCCAAAAAGTTGAGACTCCCACATGATGAATTTTCCACTTGGTATTGGTAAAAGGCGAAAGATTTATGCGATCTGAAGAGAAACCAGAGTATCCACTTGATATTGGTTAGAATTGGTTCACCCTCCATCTACCCATTCATCCATTCACCTATCTGCTCATCCAGTCATTCAACAAGACACAAGAACATAAAACTCAGGGTACCATGTGTTGGGTGGATTAAAATATATGAATCAGGGTCATCTTACCATGGGTATCTTATAATTTGATATGAAAAATATGACACAGGCAATTGGATAAGTGTCATTATGAGATATAATTAAAAACTTAAGTATGTATGCCCATAAAGGAAATGTGGTAAAACAGCTTTGACTTTAATAGCAAGAAGACTCTGAATCTTGAATCTAGCCCTCATTAGATAGGCAGGAACTTACCCATACCAAACTTTTGCTTCCTCACCTGTGAAAAAGAAGTGACAATATCTAGTATTAGGTTTTTAAAGGTTTATGATAATGTATCACGCAGTTTAGTAAGAGTCGTGCTCTAAAAATAATAATAAATTTAAAACTGTGGTTATTTTTAACAAGACATTTGGACTAAAACACTGAGATTTTCATTCATAGTCATTTTTCAATCTTTCAAGATCAGCTACTTCTCTTTCCGAACTTCCCTCATAGGTCCTGGCTACCAATACAGTGTTTGTTCTCACTTTTCCATCCTGCACAAACTTTACTGTTGGTAAATTTAGATGACCCCTTTCTTTAAAGAAGACAAGGAGCAAAGTGGCAGAGTCAAGCAGCCCTAAGGCTGTGACAGGAACCCAGTGCCCCTGGTGTTCAATCTGGACTGTCTCTACTGTTTCTTTTCTGAATATGGAGACAAGGATCAAAGTATATATATGTTCTGGATTAAGTCAGAACATAAACTGCACACATACACGCACACACAAACACACACACTCATCTTTTTAAAAACAATTTCTTATGTTTTTTATTTATTTTTGAGAGACAGAGAGAGACAGCGTGAGCAGAGAAGGGTCAGAGAGAGAGGGGTACAGAAGCGGAAGTATGCTCCAGGCTCTGAGCTAGCTGATAACAAAGAGCCCGATGCAGGGCCCGAACCCACAAACTGTGAGATCATGATCTGAGCCGAAGTTGAATGCTCAGCTGACTGAGCCACCCAGGTGCTCCCACACTCATCTTTTGAAGAATTGAATTGAGTGGAGTTTGGCAAGTCTCTCTGCTGGAAGCAAGCTCAGTTTCTTTTTCTTTTTTTTAATAGTTTATTGTCAAGTTGGTTTCCATGTAACATCCAGTGCTCATCCCAACAAGTGCCCTCCTCCATGCCCATCACCCCCCTTGCCCTCTCTCCCTCCCTTATCAGCCCTCAGTTTGTTCGCAGCATTCAAGAGTCCCTCATGGTTTGCCTCCCTCCCTCTCTGCAACTACTTCCCCCCTTCTCCTCCCCCATTGTCCTTTGCTAAGTTTCTCCTGTTACATTCATGAGTGAAAACATATGAAATCTGTCCTTTTCTGCCTGACTTATTTGCTTTAGCATGACACCTCGAGGTCCATCCACGTTGCAATGAATAACCATGTAGTATTCCACTGTATATATAAACCATATCTTCTTGATCCATTCATCAGTTGATGGACATTTAGGTTCTCTCCATGATTTGGCTGTTGTTGACAGTGCTGCTATGAATATTGGTGTACATGTGCCCTATGCATCAGCACTTCTGTATACCTTGGATAAATCCCCAGCAGTGCTATTGCTGGGTCATAGGGGAGTTTTATTTTTAATTTTTTGAGGAATCTCCACACTGTTTTCCAGAAAGGCTACACCAGTTTACATTCCCACCAACAGTGTAGGAGGGTGCCGGCTTGTCCACATCCTCACCAGCATCTATAGTCTCTTGATTTGTTCATTTTAGCCACCCTGACCACGTGAGATGGTATCTCAGTGTGGTTTTGATTTGTATTTCCCTGATGATGAGTGACTCTGAGCATCGTTTCATGTGTCTATTTGCCATCTGGATGTCCTCTTTGGAGACGTGTCTGTTCATGTCTTCCATCCATTTCTTCACTGGATTATTTGCTTTTCAGGTGTGGTATTTGGTGAGTTCCTTATAAATTTTGGATACTAGCCCTTTTTCCGATATGTCATTTGCAATTATCTTTTCCATGTCATTGGTTGCCTATTAGTTTTGTTGATTGTTTCCTTTGCAGTGCAGAAGCCTTTTATCTTGATGAAGTCCCAATAGTTCATTTTTGCTCTTGATTCCCTTGCCTTTTGGGATATGTCAAGTAGGAAATTGCAAGCAAGTTCAGTTTCAGTGAAAGCTGAGTGGAAGTGCTTCTGCTTCAGGCTAACATAGAGATGTGAATGCCCCTTTCAAGCTCAGTCAGGTGACCTAGCAGACCACACAACCACACACCTGAGCAGTTCTGTATTTTGACGTTATCTCAGAGAGGCATAAAGAATGTGTGTAAATAAGTACAGGATATGCAGTGAAACTAACAGGGTAGACAGCTCTCTGACATTCATTTTCTTCTTATAGTAGTGATAGAAGTGATCCAGTCTATCTTTTTTAGAGTCTTCCTTCATGCAAAGGCAAATACACATATTTCTATCTTGAGACACATAAGCATTCAGGAAATATATAGTCAATTTATATTGTGGGGTGGGAGACATGTTATATATGGTTTGGGATGGGTGGAAGATATAAAATTAATAACAACGCATTTGTACTTTGTATTTCCTTAACTGTATAAGTCCATGGAAATGACATATTTCTTTTCCTCATGTGATTATGAAGTGATGGGAAGTTTCACTTACACTGCAAAAGAAATCCACCACACTTATTTTAATCTCAGTGGGTTATATTTCTGTACTCTAGCATAGTGATGACCACTTTATGCATATGAAATGAAATCAGTTAATCCACTATGAAATGCAAATGTGCATATTTATGTATAGGATACAAAAGCCATACTTCAATTTATTAGGAACAGGAGTCCCTAATGACTTTGGTATTTTCACCCAACAAAGAGATAATTAACATTGTCCATAGCACCACTTAGAGAAATAGAGGAATTGTGGAGGCCCTCTTTTCTGAGATAGCCATGCACAGGGAATAGCATCCCTGAACATGACCTCATCATTTGCCATATTAACAAGGTCTGTCCCTGTATGGCTGTGTTTTCTTGTCTTCCTCCTCTGTAATTATCATGCAGTGCTTACTTTAACTACCAACTTATTTTAAAGTTATATTTATTTCATTGATTCATTTGAAGAATTAAGTGAAATAATTTCAAATTCAATTTTCCAAGAAGATTCTGGAGACCCCATACCCATGCCAATTTATAAAGACGTTCTCAAATCAAGAGTTGCCTATTGAGCTTTCATTATTAGCAGACACAGGGTACATCCTAACTGGCATTGTACTTTTAGAGAAAATTTACAAAATAAGTCATTAAATTATTAAGACTTATTCACTTGCATTTGCAAGATGTAGAATTTGCATTCCCATTATCTGACCATATAGCTCCAGTGTCCCTGGTTTGAAAAAAACAGTGAGAAAGTTACTGTTCCTAGGCCTTTGAAAATAGTGGTATTTGTTGAAGTGGCAATATGCTCCTTTTATTCTTCTGCCCCTGGAAATCAGGACTCGTATGTGATCCCCCTTTAGAAAAGCATTGCCTGTAAGTGTGCTCATTTGAGAGCAAAAGGGCAATTCTTGCAATGTGAACTGCATTCTTGGTACACATTTCATTCTGACCAATCTGCAGAGTAAAACATGAGCTTATCACTCACTCTATTCAATGTGAGCTGGTGAAATTGAAATTAATGCTAGGAAAACATTTCAGGGTAGCTTGCAGGGACCTCGTCATGAGTAGATTCATGGGCATGGAAAAGATTGCTTTAGCCTACCCAAGGAGAACCCAACTAGTCAAAACAATATCATCTCCTGCCTTTATAGGGAAGTGTTGCCCTCAGAGAAATGACAGTTCTTAAGTCGGTTAACCTCATTGCTTTAGTATGTTTCTGAAACATTTTCATGTCAACACCTGAAGTAACAGGGTGCAAAACCTAAGAATTTCAAAAATTGTCCAAGCCTGCATGTTAAAGCAGCCTATGCGTGCTTTCTAAGGTAGCTAATGATTTCTTTAGTCCCGAAAGGAAACTGGAAGCTAATTATTAGGTGAGTCACAGAAAGATGAATTGAGAGTAGTATGGAAAAATAACCACTGACATGAAAGGAGAAATCCTAAACTTGTATTTCTTGGCTGCAAGCTGAGTGACTTTAGGGAAGTCACTTAACAATCTATGAGCACCACTACATTTGCTATAGAATTGCTAAATTTACAATTTTTTGTGTGTGGATTAATTAGTGAAAACAACTTATATGGAATAACCAAGTGTCATGTGCTTCCATGTAATATTTTATTTAATCATCACTGTATCTTGACACACTATTACTATCCCAGTGTTTACAGTTCTTGAAATATACTAAATATTTTCAATGGTTTCATCCCAAAAAAATTTAATAAACCAATATGTTCGTGTATTTAATATTATATAGATATATTATTTTCTGTGTGAGTTTCACAATAAACAATGTCACCTGCCAAATGGCTAATATATGGAAAGAAAGACCAACACTATATTTACTGTGGAAAAAAAGATTCATAACTTTATCAAGAGAGGCTTTACTAATTAAAGGCATTAAAAGTTAAAATAAGTATCAATTAATGGTTTATTCTTTTATAAAAATAATTGAAGGAGGTGGTACTCAGCAAATGCAGATCTCTAGTATAAGCATGTGAGAGCCAATATAAGTAATAAATCTGAGCCTTATGCATAAAACGAGAGGGAAGCCTTCCTGGGATTTCAATTGAGCCATGAGGTTTCACTGCGAGTCTTGAAAATTGTACTTATGGCTAATTTTCTTTAAAATGTCTGTTCTTTTACTTCAACGTAATGCAAATACACATGCAAGCCAAATGAAGTAGTCAAGGATCAACATCATAGCCTATTTCAGGACACGCATATAGAGAGAGGGCAAGATGGTGGAGAAGGAGAAAGCTCTATAATTTTCGCCAGCCTGCATATAACAAACTAAGAAAGACTGAAGCCACAATACTCTTATCTGCAAAAGTGGGAGGAAAACACACAGCGTCCACAAAGAAGAAAGCCTCGTAGGTGCCTGAGTGAGGGCGAACTGGGGAAATTAAAACAGGCTGGGGCTGGAGGCTCAGAGTGGAGGGAGCTCCAAACCCACCACCTTCCACCAACGTAGAGTCCAAGGAGTGCACAGAGCCTCAAAGAGTGAGCAGAACCAGGGAGAGCGTGCAGAGCCACAGAGAGACGAGTGGAAGAGTAAAAGAGGCTGAAAATGCTCATAGAGCTGTCTCTACAGAAGAGAGAAACCTCCGTCCAGACAGAGAGGGATCTTATCATCCCATCTATAATCGCTGGGTGCAAAGAAAGAAATCCGCCCATTTAGCTGGCACATTTTCCTTGGGCTTGACACACTGATTCCAGGTGGAGCCAGGAGAAAACTGCTTCCTGATTCCCCCTACTCAATCCAGCTAAGAAGCTGCCCACCTGCAGGACTGCATTTCATCTTGGGTGGTAGCATTAAAGTGCGTGGACTAGGATTTGGAAAAGAGGCAAGGCTTGGAAAATACAACTTGGCCCAGGGAGAGCAGACACAAAAGAGTGGCTTGCAATGCTTGGTTTGAGAAGGGACTGAGGTGCCACCATTCTTCTCGCCACAACTACAAAGGCGGGGCAGCCTGCAAGACCTGCAGTGGAGGCAAGAATGACCTACACCAAACCACGCCTTTCCACACTAGAGAGCTGTTTTTTTTTCTTTTTTCTTTTTCCTTTTTCCTCTGCCCACGCTACCCACCCCAGCCCGGGAAAGACCAGCATTGATGCACTGCCATGATTAGATGAATTCTTGTTAATCAGATATAATTTCCCTTATCTCATTCTTATGTCTCCCTTCTGCTGGTTTTATAATTTTGTTGTTTTTTCCCCACCCCCCCTTTTTTTTCTTTTTTTTCTTTCTCCTTTTCATTTTCTTGTTTCTTTGATTTGTCTGTGCATTTTCATGCTTTAGTTCCTTGTGTGTTTGTCTCTGTTTTCCTTTTCAGGGCTACCTCAAAAAACAAACCAAAGTACGTGGTGAAGAGTCCCGAATATCACTGAGTAGGGAAATGAAATAATCAAAATCACAAAAAGAGAAACTGAGAGACACCATTAAAAGAACACTTCCTGAACAGACAGGGCCTGACAGTCAATGAGCCTCTTTTAATAGAGCAATACTATAGGTGCACAGTGCATAACGAGCTTTTAAAACTGGCAAGAGACACAAACCTAGCCAAAATGATGAAACAGAAGACCACCTCTAAGGAAATTCCAGGAAGAAGTCACAACCACAGAACTGCTGAAAACAGAAATAAGCAACATCGCTGAGCAAGAATTTAGAACAATTGCATTAAAATTAATCGCTGGGCTTGAAAAAAACATTGTCATCAGAGAAGCTATTGATACAAAGACTAAGGACTTTCAAAATAGCTGTGGTGAGTTTTAAAATGCTATAAATGAGGTGCATAATAAAATGAAGGCAGTCACTGGATTAAAGAGGCAGAGAGGAGAATAGGTGAATTGGAAGACACAGTTATAGAAAAAGAGGAAGCCAAGAAAAAGAGAAATTGATCCAGGAGTAGGAAAGGAGAATTCAAGAACTGAGTGGTACAATCAAATGGAACAGTATCCATATCATAAGAATTCTTGAAGAAGAAGAAAGAGAGAAAGGCACTGAAAGGGTACTGAACAAATTATAACTGAGAACTTCCCCAATCTGGGTAAGGAAATAGACACTGAAATCCAAGAGGCACAGAGGACTCCCCTCAGATGTAGCTTGAATCAACCTTTGGCACAACATATCATAGTGAAACTGGCAAAATATAAGTATAATGAGAGAAATCTGAAAGCAGCTAGGGATAAAAGGGCCCTAACATACAAAGGGAAACCTATCAGAGTGGTTACAGACCTATCTCCTGAAACTTGGCAGTCCAGAAAGGAATGGCAGGAAATCTTCAATGTGATGAACAGAAGAAAAATATGCAGCCAAAAGTCCTTCATCCAGCAAGCCTGTCATTGAACATAGAAGGAGGGATAAAGGTTTTCCCAAATAAACAAAAATTGAGAGAATTCATGACCACCAAACCAGCCCTACAAGAAATCCTAAGAGGGACTCTATGAGGGAAATGTGGCAAGGAATGCAAGATACCCGAGACACAGCAACAAGCATGAACATTACAAAGAACACAATAACTCTAAACTCATATTTTTCAATAATAACACTGAATGTAAATGGACTGAATGCTCCAATCAAATGACAAAGGGTGGAAGAATGGATAAAAAAACAAAATCCATCTATTTGCTATCTACAAGAGATTAATTTTAGACCTGAAAATACCTTCAGATTGAAAGTAAAGGGATGGAGAAATATCTATCATGTGACTAGAATTCAAAAGAAAGCCAGAGTAGCCATACTTATATTGGACAAACAGGACCTTAAAGTAAAAAAAGTCACAAATTATGAAGATGGACATTGTATCATGATTAAAGGGTCTCTCCAATTGGAAGAGCTAACAATTATAAACATCTATGTGCTGAATTTGGAAGCACCCAAATACATAAAAACAATTAATTACAAACAGAAACAATCTTATTGATAATGAAGTGCTAATTTCAGGGGATTATAATACTCCAATTACAGCAATGGATAGATCAACCAGACAGAAAATCACTAAAGAAACAATGGACCTGAATGACACATTGGAACAGATGGAATTGATAGATATATTTAGAACTCTGCATCCAGAAATGAGGGAATTTACCTTCTCAAGTGCACATGGGACATTCTCCAAGATAGATCACATACTGGGTCATAAAGCATCTCTCCATACTGTCAGATCACAATGCTATGAAACTTAAAATCAATCACAGGAAAAAGTCTGAAAATTTTCCAAAAACATGGAGGTTAAAAACCATCCTACTCGGGGCGCTTGGGTGGCTCAGTCAGTTGGGCGTCCCACTTCGGCTCAGGTCATGATCTCATGGTTCGTGGGTTCGAGCCCGTGTCAGGTTCTGTGCTGACAGCTAGCTCAGAGCCTGGAGCCTGCTTCAGATTCTGTGTCTTCTTCTCTCTCTGACCCTCCTCTACTCACACTGTCTCACTCTGTCTCTCAAAAATAAATAAACATTAAAAAATTTTTTTAAAAACCACCCTACTAAAGAATAATGCCAATCAGGCAATTAGAGAAGAAATTTAAAAATATATGGAAACCAATAAAAACCAAATGAAACAACAATCCAAACTCTCTGTGCAATGTAGCAAATGCAGACCTAAAAGGAAAGTATATTACAATTCAGGCCTATTTCAGGAAAGTAGAAAAACTCAAATTCAAAATCTAACAGAACACCTAAAAGAACTAGATGGGGAGCAGCAAGAGCACACCAAACCCAGAAGAAGAAGAGAAATAGTAAAGATCAGGGCAGAAATAAACAATACAGAATCCAAAAAAAAAAACAAAAAACCAAAAACAGTTGAACAGATCAATGAAACCAAGAGTTAGTTTCTTGAAAAAATAAACAAAATTGATCAACCTCTGTCCAGCCTCTGCAGAAATAAAAAAAGAAAACTTCCAAATAGTTAAAATTATGAATGAAAATGGATCTATTAAAACTAATCTCTCAGAAATACAAGCAATCATCGGGAATACTATGAAAAAGTATATGCCACCAAAATGGACAACCTGGAAAAAATGGACAATTTTCTAAAACACTCATGCACTCCCAAAATTCATATGGGAAGAGATAGAAAATATGAACAGACCAAACCCAGTGAGGAAATCGAATCCGTTATCAAAAATATCCTAAGGTATAAGATCGCTGGGGCAGATGGCTCCCCTGGGGAATGCTACCAGACATTTAAAGCAGAGTCAAATGCCCTTTCTTGGGGAGCGGCAAGATGGTGGAGAAGTAAGGAGCCCCATTACCTCTGTCCACCCACAATTATCAAACTGAGAAGAATTAAAAAGCCACTGCCTTATGATCTCCAAGAACAGAAGTGTGTGGACAGACCCCTTATCGACAGCAGTCTCATGGTTGCCTGAGTGAGTACGAACTGGGACCTGAGACTTTAGGGGAGGGAGCTACTGGTCTGGAGACAAAGCACCCAGAGGCTTGGTGCTGGGCGCACTGAAACCCTCGTGTCCACAGGCAACCAGCACCTCAGACAGCCTCGTGGGCAGGGTGGCTGTGAGACCAGAGGAGGACAGTTCCGCAGACAGCCGCACGTGCCCAGGTTGGTCGGGTATCCAGAGGCACACGGAACTTCACAGCCGAGTGTGGCACCACAGGGCAAGGCAGGAGAGAGACCTAGGGAAGAGAAGTAGAGACTGAATCGCTCACCGCGTAATCCCTGCAGAGGAGAGATTTAGCCTGGGACTGAGGGCCACTAAGTGCTGAGAGAGATATCCATCCCTTCAGCGGGGCTGTTATCCCTTCAGGCAGAGAGACGGGAAAAATCTGACTTCACAATCCCACTATTCCATCCCAACCAGAAAGTCGCCCGCTTGCAGGAGATTTTAATTGTGGTGGCAATATTGAGTGCATGGGCAAGGACTTAGAAACCAGACAGAACATAAAAAGCAGAAACAATTAGACCTTCCAAGGCACAAGGAGGTTGGACTCAAGAAAGTGGCTGGCAACACATGATCTGAGGGAGGCTTGGGGTGCCCATCACCATTCTTCTCCCTGCATCCACCAAGGCGGGGCCTCAGAGAGCAGCCCCTGAGATCTGACCTACCTACACCAAGCCATGCCCATCCGTGCTGGAGAGCTGCTGTGCTTTTGCTTATTAACTTCAATTGGGTTTTTTTTTTAATATTTTTACTTTTTAATTTTTCCCCTGTCTTCTCTTTACTATTTTCTTTTTCCTTCATTTCTCCCATTCCCCCTGGAGTCTGGGAAAGACCATCATTTAGGCACTGCTGTGCTTATATCAACTCTTACCATTCAGATAGTTTTTCCTTTATTCCATCCTTATCTCCTCCACTCCCATCCCCCTCAGGTTTTAAGCTCTCAGACTGTCCTTTATCTCTGATTGTCGCTGTCCCCCCACTCCCTGCCTGCTTTTTTTTCTTTTTGTTTTTTTTCTTTTGCTTTTCCCCCCTCTCTTTTCTTTCTTGTTCCTTTTTTTCTTTCTCCTTTTTGTTTGCTTCTTTACTTTTTCTATCAGTACATTTGTGTGCTTGTGTTCTCTGTGTGTTTGTCTATCTGTTTTCCTTCTCAGAGCTACCTCAAGAAACAACCCAAAGCACACATAGTGGAAAGTCCCAAATATCGCTGAGTAGGGAAATAAATTAATCAGAGACATAACAATAGAAACTGAAAGACACCATTTAAAGAACATCTCCTGAAATGACAGACCCTAGACACTCAAAGAGCCTCCTTCTATAGAGGAATACTAATAAACGCAAGTGCAGAACGAGCTTTCAAAACTGACAAGAAACAGAAAGCTAGCCAAAATGACGAAAGGAAAGAACTCTCCTCCAAAGAAACTCCAGGAAGAAATCACAGCTACAGAACTGCTCAAAACAGACACATGCAATGTAACTCAACAAGAATTTAGAATGATTGTCATAAAATTAATTGCTGTGCTTGAAAAAAGCATAGAAGCTATCAGAGAAGATATTGATACAAAGACTAGGAATCTTCAAAATAGCTGTGACAAGTTAGAAAAGGCTACAAATGAGATGAATAATAAAATGGAGGCTGCCACTGCATGGATTGAAGAAGCAGAGAGGAGAATAGGTGAATTAGAAGACACAGTTATAGCAAAAGAGGAGGTGGAGAAAAAGAGAGAGAAAATGATTCAGGAGCACGAAAGGAGAATCAGAGACCTGAGTGATACAATCAATCAGAACAATGTCTGTATCATAGGAGTTCCTGAAGAGGAAGACAAAGACAGAGTACTTGAAGGCATGCAGGACCAAATTATACACGAAAATTTTCCCAACTTGGGGAAAGATAAAGACATTTAAATTCAAGAGACAGAGACATACCGAACACTCGTAAGACATAACGTAAACCGACCTTCAGCATGACATATCATAGTGAAACTGGCAAAATATAAAGATAGAAAATTCTGATGACAGCCAGGGAGAAAAGGGCCTTAACATACAAAGGGAAACCTATCAGAGTGGATACACACCTATCTAATGAAACTTGGCAGGCTAGAAATGAATGGTAGGAAATCTTCAATGTGATGAAGACAAAGAATATGCAACCAAGAATTCTTTATCCAGCGAACCTGTCATTCAAAATAGGAGACATAAAGGTGTTCCAAATAAACAAAAATTGAGAGAATTCATCACCACCAAACCAGCCCTACAAGAAAACTTAAGAGGGACTCTTTGAGGGAAATATAGCAAGGAATAAAGGTACCAGAGACATCACTACAATCATGCATTCTACAGGGAACACAATGAATCTAAACCCACATTTTTCAATAATAACGCTGAATGTCAATGGACGGAATGCTCCAGTCAAACGACACAGGGTAGCAGAATGGATCAAAAACCAAATCCCATCTATTTTCTGTCTTCAAGAGACTCACCTTAGACCTGAAGACACCTTCAGATTGAAAGTAAGGGGATGGAGAAATATCTACCATGCCACTGAACGCCAAAAGAAAGCTGGAGTAGCCATACTTATATCAGACAAACTGGACTTTAAAGTAAAGGCAGTAACAAAAGATGAAGAAGAACAATATATAATAATTACAGGGTCCCTACATCTGGAAAAGCTAACAATTATAAACATCTATCCACCGAACTCGAGAGCACCCAAATACATAAAACAACTAATCACAAACAGAAAGCAATCTTATTGATAAGAATGTGCTACTTTCAGAGGACTTTAATACCCCACTTACAACAATCAATAGGTGAACCAGACAAAAAATCACTAAAGAAACAATGGACCTGAATGGCACACTGGAGCAATTGGAATTAAGAGATATATTTAGAACTCTGCATCCTAAGACTAGGGAATTCACTTTCTTCTCGAGTGCACATGGCACATTCTCCAAGACAGATCACATATCGGGGCATAAAGCAGCCTTCCATAAGTATAAACAAATAGAGACCATACCATGCACACTTTCAGATCACAATGCTATGAAACTTGAAATTAATCACAGGAAAAAGTCTGGAAAACCTCCAAAAATGTGGAGGTTAAAAACTACCCTACTAAAGAATGATTTGGTGAACCAAGCAATTTGAGAGGGAATTAAAAAATATATGGAGACAAATGAAAATGAGAATACAACAATTCATACACTCTGGAACGCATCAAAGGCAATCATAAGAGGAAAGTTCATGGCAATCCAGGCCTATTTCAACAAACTAGAAAAAGCACAAACTTAAAACCTAACAGAGCACCTAAGGAAACTAGAAAGGGAGCAACAAGAACACTCCAAACCCAGCGAAAGAAAAGAAATAATAAAGATCAGAGCAGAATTAAACAAGATAGAATCCACAAAAACAATTGAACAGTTCAATGAAACCAAGAGTTGGTTTTTTGAATAAATAAACAAAATTGATAAACCTCTAGCTAGGCTCCTCAGAAAGAAAAGAGAGAACTACAAATAGACAAAACCATGAAGGAAACTTGATCTATTACAACAGATGTCTCAGAAATACAAGCAATCATCAGAGATTACTATGAAAAATTATATACCAACAAACTGGACAGTCTAGAAGAAATGGACAAATTCCTAAACACACATGCACTACCAAAATTCAAACGGGAAGAGATAGCAAATCTTAACAGACCATAACCAGTGAAGAGATTGAATCAGTTATTAAAAATCTCCCAACGAATAAAAGCCCAGGACTGATGGATTCTCAGGGGGAATTCTACCAAACTTTTAAAGCAGAGTTAATGCCAATCCTTCTCAAGCTATTACATAAAATAGAAATGTAAGGAAGACCACTGGACTCATTCTACGAAGCACATATCACTTTGATTCCTAAGCCAGGCAGAGACTCAACAAAAAAGAGAACTACAGGCCAATATCCTAAATTAATACAGATGCAAAAACACTCAACAAGATACTAGCAAATGGAATTCAACAGCATATAAAAAGTATTATCCATTATGATCAAGTGGGATTTATTCCTGGGTTACAGGCTGGTTCAATATTCGCAAATCCATTAATGTGATACATAACATTAACAAAACAATAGAAAAATATCATATGATCCTGTCGATAGATGCAGATAAAGCATTTGACAAAATACAATATCTCTTCTTAATAAAAACCCTCGAGAAAGTCGAGATAGAAGGAACTTACTTAAACATCATAAAAGCCATTTACGAAAAGCCCACAGCCAATGTTATCCTCAATGGGGAAAAACTGACAGCTTTCCCCCTGATCAGGGACATGACAGGGATGTCCAGTCTCATCACTGTTGTTTAACATAGTGTTGGAAGTCCTAGCATCAGCAGTCAGACAACAAAAGAAAATAAAATGCATCAGAATTGGCAAAGAAGAAGTCAAACTTTCCCTTTACACAGATGACATGATACTCTACATGGAAAACCCGGCAGACTCCACCAGAAGCCGTCTAGAACTGATCCAAGAATTCAGTAAAGTTGCAGGGGACAAATTCAATGTACAGAAATCAGTTGCATTCTTACACACCAAAAATGAAACAACAGAAAGTGAAATCAAGAAACAGATCTCATTCACAATTGCACGAAAAACCATAAAATATCTAGGAATAAACCTAACCAAAGATGTAAAAGACCTGTATGCTGAAAACTATAGAAGACTTATGAAGGAAATTGAAAAAGACACAAAGAAATGGAAAAACATTCCGGGCTCATGGATTGGAAGAACTAATAAAGATCAGAGCAGTATTAAACAAGATAGAATTCACAAAAACAACTGAAAATTGTTAAAATGTCATTATTACTCAAAGCAATTTACACATTCAATGCAATCCCCATCAAAGTTGCACCAGCATTCTTCTCAAAGCTAGAACAAACTATCCTAAAATTTATAGGGAACCACAAAAAAACCCGAATAGCCAAAGTAATATTGAAAGAGAAAACCAAAACGGGAGGCATCACAATCCCAGAGTTTAGCCTCTACTACAAAGCTGTCATCATCAAGACAGTACGGTATTGGCACAAAAACAGACACATAGACCAATGGAATAGAATAGAGAACCCAGAATTGGACCCACTAGTATATGGCCAATTAATCTTTGACAAAGCAGGAAAGAGTATCCAATGGAAAAGACAGCCTCTTCAACAGGTGGTATTGGGAGACCTGGACAGCAACATGTAGAAAAATGACATTAGACCATTTTCTTACCCCATTCACAAAAATAAACTCAAAATGGATAAAGGATCTGAATGTGAGACAGGAAACCATAAAAACCCTAGAGGAGAAGGAAGAAAATAGCCTCCTAGACCTCAATCGCAGCAATTTCTTCCTCGACACATCCCCAGAGACTAGGGAATCAAGAACAAAAATGAACTATTGGGACCTCATCAAGATAAAAAGCTTCTTCACGGCAAAGGAAACAATCAAAAAAACTAACAGGCAACCAAAACGATGGGAAATGATAGTGGCAAATGGCATATCAGATAAAGGGCTAGTATCCAAAATCTACAAGGAACTCACCAAACTATGTACTTGAAAAATGAATAATCCAGTGAAGAAATTGACAGAAGACCTGAACAGATACTTCTCCAAAGAGGACATCCAGATGGCCAACAGGCACATGAAACGATGCTCAGCATCACTCATCATCAAGGAAATACAAAGCAAAACCACCCTGAGATACCACCTCACACCAGTCAAAGTTGCTAAAATGAACAAATCAAGAGAATATAGAAGCTGGCGAGGATGTGGAGAAACGGGCACCCTCCTAACTGTTGTTGGTGGGAATGTAAACTGGTGCAGTTGTTCTGGAAAACAGTGTGGAGGCCCCTCAAAAAACTATGGATAGAACTCCTCTATGACCCAGCGATAGCACTGCTAGGGATTTACCCAAAGGATACAGAAGTGCTGATGCAGAGGAGCACATGCACCCCAATGTTCATTGCGGCATTTCTACAATAGCCATGTCATGGATAGAGCCTAAATGTCCATCACCTGATGAATGGATCAAGAAGATGTGGTATATATACACAATGGAGTACTATATGGCAATGAGGAAGAATGAAATATGGCCATTTGTAGCAAAGTGGATGGACCTCGAGGGTGTCATGCTAAGTGCAATAAGTCAGGCAGAGAAGGACAGATACCATATGTTTGCACTCATAGGTCTAACAGGAGAAACCTAACAGAGGACCATAGGGAGAGGAAGGGAGAAAGAGAGCTGGGGAGAGTGAGGGACACAAATCACGAGAGACTATTGATTACTGAAAAATTACCATGGACTAAAGGGGGAGGGGGAGAGGAGAGGGGGATAATGTTCATGGTGGGGAGCACTTGTGGGGAGAAGCACTGGGTGTTATATGGAAAACAATTTGGCAATAAACTAGTAAATAAAAAAATGCCCATTCTTCTCAAGATATTTCAAAAACTAGAAATAAAAGAAAAATTTCCCGACTCTTTCTACGAAGCCAGCATCAGTTGGATTCCCAAACCAGACACGGACCCCACAAGAAAGAAAAATTAGAGGCCAATATCCTTTAAATGCCGATGGAAAAATACTCAACAAGATACTAGCAAATCGAATTCAAAAGCACATTAAAAAAATTATGCATCATGATCAAATGGGATTCATTCCTGGGTTACAGGGCTGGTTCAGTATTCACAAATCCATCATTCCGATACATCACGTTAACAAAAGAAAAGATAAAAACCATGTGATCCTGTTGATAGATGCATAAAAAGCATTTAACAAAATACACATCCTTTCTTAATAAAAGCCCTCGAGAAAGTCAGAATAGAAGGAACTTACTTAAACATTAGAAAAGCCATTTATGAGAAGCCCACAGCTAATATCATCCTCAATGGGGAAAAACTGAGAGCTTTCTTCCTGAGATCAGGAACATGACAAGAATGTCCACTCTCACCACTGTTGTTTAACATAGTTCTAGAAGTCCTAGCCTCAGTAATCAGACAACAAAAGGAAATAAAAGGCATCAGAATCAGCAAAGTGGAAGTCAATCCTTCACTTTTCACAGATGACATGTTACTCCACATGGAAAACCTGACTGACTCCACCAGAAGCCTACTAGAACTGTTCCATGAATTCAGCAAAATCACAGGGTACAAAATCAATATGCAGAATTTGGTTGCATTTTTATACACCAATAATGAAGCAACATAAAGAGAAATCAAGAAGCTGATTCCATTCACAATTGCACCAAAACCCATAAAATTTCTAGGAATAAATCTAACCAACAATGTAAAAGACATGTATGATGAAAACTATAGAAAACTTATGATAGAAATTACAGAAGGCAAAAAGAAATGGAGAAACATTCCATGCTCATGGATTGGAAGAAAAACATTGTTAAAATGTCAATATTACCCAAGGCAATGTACACATTCAATGCAATCCCAATCAAATTTGCACCAACATTCTTTTCAAAGCTAGAACAAACTATCCTAAAATTCATATAGAACTACAAATAAACCCCGAATAGCCAAAGTAATATTGAAGAAGAAAACCAACATGGGAGGCATCAAAATCCCAGACTTTAGCCTCTACTACAAAGCTGTCATCATCAAGGCAGTATGGTATTGGCACAAAAACAGACGCATAGACCAGTGGAATAGAATAGAGAACCCAGAACTGGACCTACAATGTATGGCCAATTAGTCTTTGACAAAGCAGGAGAGAGTATTCAATGGAAAAAAAGACAGCCTTTTTAACAGGTGGTGCTGGAGAACTGGCAACATGAAGAAAAATGAAACTAGAACACTTTCTTATACCACACACAAAAATAAACTCAAAATGGATGTAGGACCTGAATGCGAGATAGGAAACTATCAAAATCCTTGAGGTGAAAGCAGGAAACAGCCTCCTTGACCTCAGCCACAGAAGTTTCCTACTGGACACATCCCCAAAGGCAAGGGAATCAAGAGCAAAACTGAACTATTGGGACTTCATCAAGATTAAAAGCTTCTGCCCACAAAGGAAACAATCAACAAAACTAATAGACAACCAATGGAATGGGAAAAGATAGTTGCAAATGACATATCGGTTAAAGGGCAAGTATCCAAAATCTACAAGGAACTCCCCAGATTCCACATCAGAAAAACAAATAATCCAGTGAAGTAATGGGCAGAAGACATGAATAGACACATCTCCAAAGTGGGCATCCAGATAGCCAACAGACACATGAAATTATGCTGAGTGTCATTCATCATAAGGGAAATACAAATCAAAACCACACTGAGATACCACCTCACGCTGGTCAGGGTGGCTAAAATGATCAAATCAAGAGACTATAGATGCTGGCAAGGATGTGGAGAAATGGACATCCTCCTACACTCTTGGTTGGAGGTTACAGCCACTCTGGAAAGCAGTATGGAAATTCCTCAAAAATTTGAAAATAGATCTCCCCTATGACCCAGCGATAGCACTGCTAGTGATATACCCAAGGGATACAGAAGTGCTGATGCATAGGGCACATGCACCCCAATGTTCATAGCAGCACTTTCAACAATAGCCAAATTATGGAAAGAGCCTAAACATCCATCGACTGATTAATAGATCAAGAAGATGTGGTTTCTATATACAATGCAATACTATATCACAATGAGAAAGAATGAAATTTGGCCATTTGTAGCAATGTGAATGGGCCTCAAGGTGTCATGCTAAGTGACATAAGTCAGGCATAAAAGGACAAATATATGTTTTCACTCATATTTCTAATAGGAGAAACTTAACAGAGGACGATGGGGAGGGGAAGGGGGGAAAAAGAGTTAGGGAGAGGGAGGATGACAAATCCTGAGAGAATTCTGAATACTGTAAATGATCAGAGGGCTGAAGGGGGAGGAAGAAAGGGGAAGGGGGTTGATGGTCATGGAAGAGGTCACTTGTGGAGAAGAGCACTGGGTGTTATATGGAAACCAGTTTGACAATAAACTCTAAAAATAAAAAAATTCAAAAATTTATTATTTTTTAATAGTTTATTGTCAAATTGGTTTCCATATAACATTCAGTACTTCTCCCCAAAAGTGCCCCCTACCATGAGGGGGAGGGTGGGATGGGGGTGAATTCAAAAAATTTTAAAAAGACATTCATATATCCTTTTTCAGGTATATTCATGACATATATCCATTTATGCAAATTTCTGAATGAACATCATAAATATGCAGCGATTTTACTATAAACAGATTGGGGAAATTACAGGAATCATACATTCTTCCTCCCATTTCCATGCTACTCCCTCTTTCTGTATCTTCTCTTGGTCACATATTCATCTCCATCAGAAGGGATGTAGTACAAGTAAAAGAAATGTAAAGTCAAAACCATTACCTTCTTGCTAGGAATTTAGGAAAATGGATCTGAAAAAGAGAATGATTATCCCACATGAGCTGAAATGTAGGCTCTGAAAATGTATCAAATTCACTTGTTTTGCTTTCCCAGTTCCCACTGGTAACTATGGAATATCATGATCTATCTGGAATATCATGGCTTCCTCATTGTTGTTCTGTGTATGTGGGTGCAAGTCTTTATTAAACACACATGCATTGTGTAAGGATTCAAGTAATCAAGAAACTGGCTGAATATCACATTTGAATAAACATCAGATCTTTATCTAAATTTGATGGTTCTTTTGAAGAGGATTTAGAATCAGTGAGGCAATAATGAGCTACAAGCATCAAGTATCTGCAGTGACTTTGCTGCATCAGCCCTGGGCACTGAGCTTAGGCAGTGGACTGAGTGACAGCAGTCAGAGAGGTCTAAGACAACCAGGTGGTGTCACTACCACAAAGAGATTCTGTTCCTCAACCTGTTTAATGTGATGATTCAGTCTAGCAGAATCTAAAGCCTATTCACCCAACTTCTACTTGATTTGCTCTTTATCATATCTTGTAGCCATCCTTGTAACGCTACCCAAGTCTGTGAGACTGTCAACATTTTTTATTACCCCAATATATCATTTCCATCTGTTTGTCTAACTTCTTTGTAGAACAACTTCAATGACTAGAGTTTCAAACTGTTGAAAAGCAAGCAAGCAAGCAAAGAAACAAGGAAAGAAATTTGACAATGTCCAATGACTATCTTGACACCCTCAATAGAAACTTTTCCTAGATCTTTATGAGGCTGACCTAAGACTGCCCTATATTTTCATTTTGAAATTGTCTTTTTATTGAATCTCCTATGCTCACATAAACTGTGCCTCATTTATACAATCACAAAAACCTTTATCAGTGAAAATTTACAAAATCTAAATAAACTTTAGGGAAAAAATCAGTAAACATACGCAATGAATATAAAATGATAATTATATACTTTCTTGGTCTTATATTAAAATCATTGAATTGGGTCTTTTACAAATAGATTACAAAAACTCTCAGAATTTGTAAGACAGAGTATTCATTTTATCCACCAAACTGAAATGTTAATGCTTCCAGGAGGATAGTGCAGAGTGAACAGAGCCAAATGCCTTACAGGCCCCTGGTCTTGGTGAGTATAGGCTGTTTGTCTACATGCAGGTGTGTGCCATGACCCTCTTTACTGTCAGCTAGGGAACATGCTTTTAAGACAAGAGTAGCACACCCTATCATCTTTCATTTCTAAATATGCAGAAAGTAAACCCATAAACAAATTCCAAGTCCTGGATATACCCATTCTATCTCATCCTAAGAAAACTTATCTAAGCATTTCGCAGTCTACATTTCCAAAGTGTGGTGAGGGTGACATTTCATAGTACTTTTTTAAAGATCAGCAATCAAGAAGAGGTTTATAATCAAAGGTTGCCATGAATGCCTATTTTTCAATTATCTCCATAGGGGGGCTTTACTATGGAGCTTTTCTATGGCAAGTTGCCTCTCTGTTCCATAAAGATCTAAATTCATCTGTCCAGGTCAAAATGCTCATTTTGCATCTCCAGCACAATGTTATCTGTCCTAGGCACTGTTCCAGGTGGCTGGAAATGGAAGGCTTATGTGCAGCTATGGCATGAGAGCATTTGGTCCCATTCCCTCTTGTGTGACTGGGTAATGGCTACATGGAGTTCTCATGTTAATCCTTTCTAGGTACCAGCAATAATCCTGACAAGAAAATGCAACACAATGGGGAAAACATGCCTCCCCTTCTCCAAGATAGCAAGCTGACAGTTCTGCAGTAAATTGTGGCTCTAGATCCAATTAGTATCTTGTTATCCTGCCAGTGGGCTTCTCTCCTTGACAAATTCCTGCAGATAGTTTTGCTGAAGAATATCCTGGAACACGTGGTATGAAAAAAAATAATATTTTAATGTCTATTATTTGTGAGACATTATGCATAAGAATGGGTCCTTGTGCATAAGGCTAACACAATGCAGGACTCTAAAACCATCATATTGCCACTGTCATCAAATGGCCAATTCAGTAACTGAAGCACCACCATAGGTCATGACAAATTGCTATTTCACAAAGTTGGTTGTTATTGCTGCAATTATGAAGACTTATAATTTCCCATGATTGTAATTAGAAGTAAAGCATGCTTATTCTGGGAACTAGATCATACCATCTCTGTCAGCTCATTACTGCCATGGGCCAATATTTGAATATCACTTTGAACGTGGTGCAATACATGTCATGGGATATTATGGAGAAAAACATGTCAGGCAGGATACAAAGATGGTCCAATTTCCTCCTCCATGCTTGAGTTTGAAAGTCCATCAAGACAATGCAGTGCACACTTGCAGGCTCTCTATGTTGTCCCCATTCCTGCCTTTTGGGCATCCACTGGATCAACGTGAAAGTTCTTCAGAAAGACTTCAATGGTGTAGAAATCTCATTGCTCTCCAATGTTTTCCTGATATGAACAAGAGACGCTGCTGTGACTTCTATCACATAAACAAAGCAGCTACAGCACAAAAAGGCAGCCACGCCCTTAAATCTGAAGAAATAAATTTCCCTCCCAGCCACAAGGTGCTCTTTCCTTAAGTGGGATTTAGGCTTACTTGATCACATAAATGCTGTTTTATATCCTCTCCATTTCTGATTCCTGTTATCCACTGCTTCTAGAACAGTTTGTCTATAAAACAATTGTTTGGGCTCTTTGCTCCCTTCCTGGAATAGATACTGGTTGTCATGGAAACATGATGTCACCCGCCTTGGACAAGACTCATTGGAGCTCTTTACAAAATGGAATTAGTTTCGGTCATTTCTCTTGGCTATCTGCAACAGCAGCTGACATACATCCTATAGCTAAATAAATGGGTTTAGGCAATTAACCTAAGAGTCTCCGTGCTGATGTGGCACAAACATGAGTAACTAAACCTCTGCTTTTAGATGGACTTACCCAGTGCCAGCCGACCCTTTTAACCCTATGGATAAAGCAACAAAGTCCATTGGAAGCATATTAAGACCTTGGCTCCTATGGAAGATTTGTACGCTAAGAAGAATATTAAATTCAAGGAGGATATTTTAGGGTGGAAATTCAGCTGATTTATTATTACTTCCAACGCAAATTAACAAAAAATGAAGCCAGAGTTGAGAATAAAGAAAGTGACACCACTTTACTCTTCAAAATTTATTAGTCTATGAGCAATGTGGGGGAAATCTTATAGGCTTGGAAATGTCCTTACATATATTTAGTAAAACAATGATTTTATATACACAGAAATGCTAATAACCATGATGTTTTAAAGTATTTACAAAACCATTTAATTGTTTTCTTGGAACTGAAATGACTTTAGGTGTAGAAATGAGTCTGTACCAAGTAAATATTATATATCTAACATGTCGTGTTTGTTGACAGAAAAAGATGGCTAGGAGTCCAACTCGGTTTACTAACCTGCCAAATGCTGCTACCATCTTGCAGCATCCATCAATCTGTCCTGTTTGGGGGAATAAATGCTAGTGAATGGTACAATCAAGTGTGAATTAATTGCTAAACTCCATGATGGTACTACAAATACCATGACATAACTGGATAAATTATCTTGAGAAATGGACATGATCACATTTTTTTCTTTAAAATTTAGATGCTTTCACTGAGAAATAGGAGCAAATGCCCCAGCATGGCTCTGAAGCCTACTCAATGACCCCTCTGTGCCTGGTAAATAGCAATTATGGTGACCAACATTTCCCACAGTCATAAAAAGTTGTATAATTACACTTGGAATCTCTTTAAAAAAACAGATTTATTTGGATACAAGATTTTAACCATTTCTTTTGTTATCATTTGCCGTGACCCTCCCCGGCCGCTCTGGCCTGTGCGGGAGAGCCGGCATGGGTTCTTTTCCTGAGGGAAGATAAGAGAGAAGGAAAAAGGGGAACGTACGGAAAATAAAACACAACACTCACGGTTTCTGGTTATGCGGAGAGAGAGAGAGTGAGTTTATTAAAAGGGTTGTATATATACAATCTCAGGGCAGAGAGATCAAAGCATATGACTTTACGTCAGAAATACCAGGTAAAAGAAACGCCCCAATCAGCCTTCAGCAAAGCTGGGAGGCGGAGAATTAACACTGAATGGGTTTTGATCTTAATGCACCTTAGGTCATGCCATGCCAGAGAGATACCATCTCTAGCTTCCTGATGCAAATCTTGTTACTGGCTCACTCTGCTGAGTG
>PJEM01006516.1:48093-75192 GCA_004023845.1 Helogale parvula | reverse complement strand
GACAATCGTTATCTGTATTTGTAATGGATTTATTAAAATATCATTTGATTCCTATATAATTCACCCATGTAATGCATACAATTCAATGTTTTTCACTATATTCACAAAGTTGTGCAACCATCAACAGAATTAAGAGAACATTTTTCATCTCCCATAAAAAGAAACCCCATATACACTAGCAGTCACACTCAATTACACTCAAGTACCCAAGCCCTAGGCAACATTATATTTTTTATTTCTATAGCTTAGCTCATTCTGCACATTTTAAATATAATTGTATGGTATGGAACCAACAATGTATTGTCTTTTATGACTTGTTTATTCCATTTAGCATAAAGTTTTCAAAGTTCTGTCATGTTGTAGCATGCATTGTTATATCATTTTACTGTTGAATAATATTCCATTGTATGGGGATACCACATTTTATATTTTTATTCATCAGTTGAATGGATATTTGAAATGTTTTCACTTTCTGGTTATGAATAATTTTTCTATGAACAGTCATATACAGGATTTTGTGTGGATACTACATTTTCTATTTTTCTTCAGTAGATAACCAAAAGTAGAAGTGAGGGTCATTATTGACTCTCTTACGTTTAACCTTTTGAAAAATGGCCAGACTGTTTCCCAGAGCAGCTGCACCATTTTGCATTTCCATTAGCAGTATTGGAGTGTTACAATGCATCCACACTCTAACATTGGCTATTATCTGTTTTTTGTTATAGCTGCCATGGTAGGTATGAACTGGTATTTCATTGTCATTTAAATATCCATTGCCTTGATGGATCTTGATGAGCATCTTCCCATGTCTTTATTGGCCATGGTTTCTTCTAAACAGTGTTATAACTTTAGTGCTTACATTAGCTCTTCAGTTTCTTTTGGTTAATTTTTGAGCATGGTATGAAGAAGTCTTCCTCCTTCATTCTTTTGTTTGTGAGTATCCAGTTGTCTCCACACCATTCACCATTTGTTGCAAAGACTATTCTTCCCTCACTGACTTGTCTTGGCATGTGACACATAGGATTACAGTTTGCTTTACTTATGTAAGCCTTTTTTTTTTTTTTAGTGCTTTGAACATATTTATAATGGCTAGTTTGAAATCTCTATTTCCTAAGTATGACATCTGAACCCTCTCAAAGACAGTTTCTGTTATCTGTTTTTTGAGAGTATTTTCTGTTAATGAACCACTTTCTACTTTTCTTTTGTGTCTTGAATTTTTTGTTGTTAAAAGCTACACATTTAAAACAACATATGATAACAACTTTAAGTACTGATTATTCCCTTACTCCCAGTATTTGTAGTTGTTGTTTGCTTGTTTATTTATTTGATAACATGGTTAGACTAGTTTGGTGAAGTCTATTTCTCCCATAAACTGCAACCTCTAATATCACTCCTCAGATGGTACAAACCTGCCATGCATTGAGTTATATCCTGAGATGATGGTTGTTTTTCCAAAGTCGTCTTTGTATCTCTTCCTCATCTCTCTGCCTAAACTTACTGCTTCTGTTGGTATCACACTAATTTCTGGTGATTATTATATTGTTTTCAACACTGACTTGGCACATAAACTGTTCTACAGATTAATGTATTCAAATTTGTACTCCTTTACTCAAGTAGTCTTTGAGATGAGCCTTTGGGGTAGGTTCTTCACCTCAGAGAATCTTTATAGATGTCTCTTTTCCTGATTCTCTCTGGGAAACTTCTAGATTTTTTTATGCTTTTGCTTATTTATTTCATGGAGCTATCAGAGTATCTTAATAGCTTATCATGAAAATCTCCACTGTATTCTAGAGTATCCTTAGGCTTGAGATTTCCCACATCCCCTTTCAAATAAAATAAACTCCCTTTGAAGTATTCTTTATGGCTTGCCTTCCCTTCCCAGAAACAACATTTAAATCACTGCTCCAGAACTGAGGGAAGAAAAGTGGCTTCCTTCTCTTAGAGTAACACCCCTATTCTATGAGCAGGGTCAGTAGCTGCTGCTTTTCTCGGCTCACTTCTGGTGTGGAACCTCTGCCCCACAAGTACACCAAAAAAAAAAAAAAAAAAAAAACCATTTGAAGCTCCACTATTCTCTACCTGCCACACGTTGGGTACAGCTTCCACCCTATGAGTAAGGGCTGGGTGGAAGAAAATGACCATCCCCCAAACTTGCCATTCTTGCCTACAATAGAGTTTCTGTGACATAGAGATTGGTGATGAGAAATTCTGGTGACCTGGCCCTTCCAGAAAGATGCCATAGCCCTAGACTAAGAGATGGAGGAGAAGATGTTCTTTGTTACTGACTGTACCTGCCTGGAATTTTCATTACACTGAACTGAAGAAGAAGGAAGGAAAGACTTAGCTAATGCCACAGATGCCCACTATTCTTACTGTGGTTTAATAGATTTTCTTGAAAACATACTGCTTCATTTGTTCTTTGCCCTTGTGACAATTTCCATAGAATTTAAATATCTGAGGAGTTTTTTTTTAACATTTTATTAATTTTTGAGAGACAGAGAGAGACAGTATGATCAGGGGAGGGGCAGAAAGAGAGAGGGAGACACAGAATCTGAAGCAGGCTCCAGGCTCTGAGCTGTCAGCACAGAACTCGAGGCGGGGCTCGAACCCATGAACCATGAGATTATGACCTGAGTCAAAGTCAGATACTTAACTGAATGAGCCACCCAGGCGCCCCTGTGGAGTCTTAAAAAAATACATCTTTGTATTTGCCTGGGTGGCTCCGTTGGTCTAACTCTTAGTTTCGTCTCAGATCATGATCTCACAGTTCATGAGTTCAAGCCCCACATCAGGCTCCATGCTGTCAGCTGCCTGGGATTCTCTCTCTCCCTCTCTCTCTGCCCCTCAGCCACTCTCTCTGTCTCTTAAAATAAATAAATTTAAACAAATTTTAATAAAGAATAATAAAACATTTTTAACAAGTTCTGGTTGTTTTACTAGAGAGAGTCCATGAAGCTCTTCAGAACACCATTCTGGAAGTTATGTCTCATTTTTTAAAAATAAAAAGATAGGTATAGTTTTAGGCAATTGAATCTTTTTGGTTTAGAGCTACTTCACAATTAAGTCTCAGTCACTTTTTCTTCAACACAAGTAACCTCAGGCAATACAATGAGAATCCATCCACTTGGGTCCAAATTCTAGATCTCCTTTTAACTAGCTGTGTAAAATTCCACAGTGTGCTTGTCTTTTTCTTACTACCAATTAACATATTGAACTGAGATATTTCTAAGATTTCTAGGAATCTATGAAAAGGTATTCCATTATGCTTCAGTGCTTTGGAATTTAAAAAAGATTTCCCTCAAATTTTTTGTCATCCTTTTGTGATACACAACAATGCTCTGTGGCCCGAAGCCATGTCTACTTATTTTCTGATGTTTTAGGCTTATTCTCTAATACAGTATCACATGTCTTATTTTACATTCAGGTGACTAATTTTTGCTTACTACACAAAATCTTGATCAGCAGGTGATAGATTTGTTGTATACCAAACTTAGTTTTATCCTTTCCAAATGATGTACCATTTGATACAAGTGTCTAATGTTAGTACAACTGCACATCTCCACATCCCAAGGTACCATCTCAGACAACTCACCTTAATTTACAGGTGTTCAAGACAGCCAAGCTCCCACTGCCCAACAGAGAGAGCATTCAACTAAAAAGAGGAAGCAACTAATTTTGCTATTTTACTTCATGATTTTTCTGTATGTTGCTTAATAGTTCTGGACTTTGGTTTCTCAACTGTAAAAATTACGATACTTGCACACCTAACATAAAAAGCATCACAAATATTTATGTTTGCATATGAATCTGCATGTTTTCATTCACTCATTTTTTTATTAGTTCAGATGGGTTCTTAATGGTGAAGTAATTGAGGCACTTGTTTCTTATTTGAAGTTGGTTACTTTTCTCAAATGTAAACATTTTGATATCTTCTATTCTCATGTGGACATTGTTTGAGTGTACGCCTGTGTATTTTTGCATTCTGTTTCAGTTTGATTTTGTTCTGTTATGTTTATTCTTTCTGAAAAATTTGTAGGGCACTAAGCATCAAGCTGGGGTGGATGATGGTGAACAGAAAAACATGTTGAGAGTAGGAGACTTGAAATAGGAACAATGGCTGTTCCTGCTCCCTCACCCCCATCCAGAAATCTCACATGACTTGAGGGGGGCTTTGTACTACTCAGATCATGAAATGGGAGCCCAAGCCTTCAACAAGAGCCAAAGAGCTAGAGACCACAGTCCCATACCTTTCCATGCAGGAAACACTATGACCATCTTTTCACAAGTTCTGTCCAATCAGAGTCTAAAACAATTTTCAGACAATTATAGAAACTCCAAAAATAAAATATTTTTGAATAAATGACCTTCATAATGAGAGTCACATTCTCCTGTATGCAGAATTCAATGACGTGGTGAGTATTGCCTCAGCCTCAGCCTCCAGGAGTGTCATTACCCCAACTGGGAAAGAAACTGATAAGCTGAGTGAGAGAGACTATTAACAGGAAAATGATAGCATTACAGGATAAAAGATCTTGTGGATATGGTGGTCTTTGCATAAAAACAAGGATTGACAAGTCTAGACAAAAGCATAGGAGAAGTCAGTCAGTTTCAGTAGAACTAGAAAAACAGGAGTGCCCCCAGGATTATGGTGTTGGGTGATAACAGAAATAGCAGAGAGTGGTTTTGCATGACTTGACCAAGTTCTACTTCCAGAAATGATCTCTGACAACAGAAGGCATAACCATATCCACTGCACAACCCTGCTCCTACCCAACAGTACTGTGCGTGTATGGTGGTGGATGGTGAAACCTTTGCCCCTCATGGCATAGAATTACTCATCAAACATGCTCTAATAAAGTTAGCTAACGTGCTCTTCCCCTCATGGCATAGAATTACTTATCAAACATGCTCTAGTAAATTTAGCTAACATGTTTTTATAATTAACAACTTACTATGCTCCAGGTGTTATGCTAAGCACTTTATATGAAGCATGCCTATGAACCCTCTTGGGAGCTGTCTTAGGAAGATGGCATTCTCATCCACATTTTATAGATGAAGACACTGAATTTCAGAAAGGTATGTAACTTTTCAAAGACATTAGTCCTAAAATCTGAACCTGGGTCTTATTAGAGCTTATGCTGTGATCCCTGGGTCTTTATGTCTTCTCTGGTCACTACAGTGAAGGCTACCTGCCACTGCAGCTAAGTGTGTGCTGGGGCTAGATCTCTGTGTGGCATGAAGGTTAGGCGCCTCAGAGCAGGCACACATGACTTAGCACCTGGCTCCACAGTCGCCTTCTAAGTGCACACTTAAAGAAGCTACTTAACATCCAAACACATTTCTCATTTCTTTTGTCCAATGAAGATGACAGTAAGACATCCAGCCCCATGGTATCACTATGAGGACTCACAGAGTTACTCACACAGGACACAGAGGGTCATCATAACTGCACAAACTGAAAGCTCCATAAATGTCAGTCTTATTATTAATACTATTATTGACATTGTTCTTATTGTTATGTTTGCAAATTATTCTTCTGGCCAGGTGGGTGCTCAGGCAAGGGCTGAGTTTGTGCCTGTGTCCTGGGATCAATAGACTCACTGTATCAAAAGCGCTTTGCAGCTGCCTGGAGGGATGCTTCTTTCACAGGGAATGAGATTTTCTTTCTCTGGGGATCCAATGCAGGCTTCTCCTGTGTTCTGTGAATGTAGAGTGCTATGGAGGGGTGTTCTGCCCCCACAGAGGGAGCTGTTGATTCAGCCTCCTTCTCAAGGTCTATGAAGGGGTGACACATTGCAGAGAGCTCCATATCATCTTAATTCCAGACTGTCACAAAGATTATTAAAGGTCAAGGCTATTTTGTCCTTATTTCCTCTTGGTGTCCAACTGTTTAACTCTTTATGACAAGAACTGATTTCTTCCCAGAAGTAGATGTACAGTGAACACTGACTCCAGGAAATAGACGAAAAAGGAGAAGAGACAAGATAAATTTCAAGTGGGGTTGGGACAAACACAGGCTACTGGCTGCTTAGGCAGAGTCCTTGGCATTGCCTTTTTTATTCTATGCTGAAATTCACTCTGTGATTTTATGATGAATGAGTTTGGCTTCATGAAAAACCGTATTTATATTTCAAGAGAAGCTCACAAATTTATAGGATGTAATGGGGTTGGAGACAGAGTCAGAAAAAAACAGCTGATCCTGAACATGCCATGTGGCTTATCCATCACATTAATGGTTGTCTCCATGGAAGTGAACATAGGAGCCAGCTGGAGGCCATGTCTGTCAATTTCTGAGGCCAGTGCTGATAGGATAAATATGCTGTCAGATGTGATACCAGTGTGAGCTTTGCCCCTGGGCCTTAGGCACAAAGTAGGGCAGGCAGAGATATGTGAGGTGAGAAAGTAATTGCCCTGAGCTTGCTGTCCTGGAATGGGGCTGCTGATGCTGGTGGCTGCCATCCACTAGTTCCAGTATGAACATCACATTCACATCTACCCAGGGTCTGGCTGACTCCAGGTAAGAGACATAAATTTAAAATCAGATTTAACTAATGTTTAAAAACATTATTTCATCCTAGACTTTTAATAAGCATTGTAAAGTGCCAAAGAACCTAATATTTATGTGAAGAAAGCCAAAGTTTGAGACTTAATTTTGATTTAGGAAACTAAGCTCTTCAACCTCTACCCCCAGTGGCTTCCCATTATTGCTAGAACAAAGTCCAAACCACACTTTGTCTAGCAGGGGCTTTGTGAGCTGGGCTTTGGCTACCTGACCAGTCCCCCTCCTCATTCCTCTTCCTCTCCCCTGCTCTGGCCTCAGGGAAAGAGTTGCGAAGTCAGCCTTCTAGCTGGTCCCCAAACACAGAGCTTCCAGCCTGCCCCAGGGGGGTTCAGCAGTGTGCCTTGGCCTTGACCCCTACTTTACTCAAATATCTGCACAGATCTCCTCCCAGGAAGGTCCCCTTGACCTCCCCACCAAATTTGTGCCACCTCAGTTCTTGCTCACTTCTCTTTACGTCGGTATTGCCCCATCGATTTGTTTGTCCATTGTATTGCATGAGCGGGACCCAATATGGTGCAAGCACCAAACACATTCACGTTACCTCACGATGGACCCCTGATTCCATTAAGGCCCAGAGTGCCTAGCATCCCACTTTCAGCTTGGTCTGGATGCAAGCGTGAATCCTGGAGTTGAGAGGTGGGCATATTTCCCATCCACACCTTAACCCCTTAATTGCTAGCAGATATTCATGACCCTCACGGTTTAAAGAGGGAGAAGAAAGACTCTTTCTTACTTAGAAGTACAGGATGGCCGGCTCCATCACTCCGAGAGAATGTAGCATTTACCTCTGAGAGCCTCATGCCATGGACCTCTGACAAGATTTCCGATCATATTAGCTATGCTTCCTTCCATATAAACCATTCTTCCATTCTTTCTTTTTTTTTCTTTATTTTCTTTCTCATTCTCTTCCTCACATTTTTAGGTTATTGTCTTGAGATTCTTCTCACCTCCTAAGTATTTTTAACTTGAATATATTAGGCTTCACTCTTTGTATAATAAAGTTGAATGGGTTTGGATAAATGCATATGCCATCTATCCACCATCACAGTATCATACAAATAGTTTCACTGCCTTAAAAATATCCCCTGTGTTTCCCCCTTTTAACTCTTTCTCTCTCCCCATGAGCCCCTGACAACCACTGATCTTTTATCATCTCTATAGTTTTGGCTTTTCCAGAAAACCATATAATTGAAATCATACAGTAGCAACCTTCTCAAACTGACTTCTTTCACTTAGCACAAAGTTACAGTCATCCATGTATTTTCATGGCTAAAAAGCTTGTGTTTTTTTATAACTGAATAGTGTTCCATTATATGGGCCTACTACTGTTTATCCATCAGTCTTTTAAGGACATCTTAGTTACCTAATAGTTTTGGTGATTATGAACCAAGCTGCTAAAAACATTTTTATGCAAATTTTTGTACCAACACAGTATTCAAGTAAGTTGGGTAAATGCCTAGGAGTTCAGGTGCTGAATCATATGGAAACACAATGTTTAACCTGCAAGAAATTGCCAAATATTGTTCATTCCCATTAACAATTAATGGTAGCTCCTGTTGTTCTGCACCTTTGTTACAGATTGCTTTTGTTAGGTGCTTGTTTTTGTTTTGTTTTGTTTCTAATTTTAGCCATTTTGATAGGTGTGTAATAGTATTTTGTTGTTGTTTTAAATTGCAATTCTCTAGTGACAAATAGCATTGAGTATCTTTTCATGTACTTATTTGCCATCTTTATATTATGCTTGGTGAAATCTCTCATCAGATCTTTTATGTGTTTTTAAATTGGGATGTTTGTTATCTTATTGATGACTTGTAAATGTTCTTTGTATATTTGGATAAAAATCTTCATCAGATACATGTTTGAAAAATATTTTCTCCTAGTTTCTGGCTGTGCTTTTCATTCTCTTAACAGTGTCTTTCACAGGGAAAAGTTTCCTAATTTTAATGAAGTGTAATTTATTAATTTTTCTTTCACAGATCATGTTTTGCTGTTGTCACATAGATTTTCTCCTTTACCTATTGTCATGTAGATTTCCCCTGTTTTCAACTAGAAGTTTTATATTTTTGTGTTTTACATTGAAGACTATGATCAATTTTGAGTTACTGTTTGCTAAAGGTGTACGATCTGTGTCGACGTTCTTTTTTTTCATATGAATATCTACATTTTCCAGGACCATTTTTTGAAAAGACTATCCTCACTTCTTTGAATTTCCTTTTCTTCTTTGCCAAAGATCAGTTGAACATATGTGAGTCTATGTCTAGAGTCTCTATTATGTTATATTCATCTGTGTATATTTTTTCACCAATAGCATGCTGTCTTGAATATTAGGGCCTTATAGTAAGTCTTGGAGTTGAGTAGTACTGCTCTTCAGATTTTGTTTTTGTCTTTCAGTATGGCTATTCTGAATCTTTGACCTTTCCACATAATTTTCAGAATCAGTTTGTCAAAATCTACAGAGTAGCTCAATGGGATTTTGATTGGGGTTACATTGAACCTATAGATCAAGTTGGGAAGAATTGACATCTTGGCAACTTTGATTCTTCTAAAGCAATAACATTGACTATCTCCCTATACATTTAGTTATTCAATTTTGTAATCAGAATTTCATAGTTTTTCACATATAGATCTTGCAGTTAGACTACTTTTGACCCCCCTGTTGGGAAGGACAAAACTATCGTTTACCCTCTTATATTCTTTACTTGGGGTCTGTGAATTAAACTAAAATACAGGTTAGCAAGAGAATAAAAACAGATTTAATTATGAACATATGAATAGGAACTGACAAAGAAATGCAGTAGTTAAAATTGGGGACTTATATACTATCTTAATGAAGGGTGAAAAATTGTGGAGAAGTAATAAACAAAGGATGGTGGAGTTGGCCTTTTTGGAGTGGCAAATTGTGGGAAGATGAATGGGAGAAACTAAGGAAAGAGGAGAATTATTTCGTAAGATTTGTTATGCAGACTCAAGTTGGTGTCTTCTCTATTCATAACTGATTAAGTATCTCCCTTCTCTTTCTGGCATGAGAAAGGGAAACACCTTTACAAATTTGCATTGCCTTTACAAAGGGAAATGTATCCCCTGGCTTTAGACAGAAAAGGAGAGCAGAAGGCTTTCCCTGCATCTGCTGCATCATAATTGCCTTCATCTCAAAATAATACTTATTCTACAGTGGTATATTTTGAGGTATCATACTCCAATCTCGTTCACCCCTTCATTCTCCCCTGCTTCTCTAAGTAATCTCTTAGGCTGTCACTTCATCTTTCCCAGACGTCCCCTTGGATGTGATTTCACACTATCTTTTCATTCCTGAAGATAGCCCTTACCCCTATTGTCCCATACAGAACCACCTCCCTTCATTCAAAAGTAGAACCGTCTTTACACCTCTCACTTTTAAATCCTTCCTTGTGAGAATTACATTCTTCTCCCTGTGTTCCACACACCCTGGAATACCCCTATTCAATTATCTGCCAGGTTCTGGTGATAATGGTGATGGTGAGCTCACTTTCTCCCCCCTTTTCAGGGGTAGGGATGCAAATGCTATGTGTAACTTTCCAAAGTAATTCTGTTCCTTTCATATTCCTTTTACAGTTGGATTCCAGGCATAAGCTGACAAAACCAGTTTCACAGTCTCCTTCATGGTCCAAAATACACTTAGAAAATGGAATCCTTGAACTCTCTTTCACTAAATGCCAAGAACTTAGAGGTATCAGAAGAAACTGAAACAAAGAGTTTTAAAATCCTGTTACTCTTGTGTAGTGCCTCTGCCACTAAAAATTAATGACCTTTCACTAAAAGTGGAACCTGAGAGAGAACAAATAAAGAAGTTAAAATATTGTCATAATATGACACACAGGAGTAAGAGGTTAACTTGAATAATCAGGAAAGAGTGATATAGAAACCAAATCCAACTTATTTATTGTAAACTATTTGAAGAGACAAATAATAATCATATAATGAAATAATAACACACTGTAAGAGTCACCTTGGGAGTCACCTTGGCATGGCGACCGAGTGGCCATTTTGCTGTAGGTTGGAAAAACACCGCGCACCGACGACCCCCACCCCTCACCTGCAGACCTGGGATGTTCCGCGCCAGTTTGAAAACAGCCAACCATGGAGCCCCAGCTTCCCACCACCCTGACAGAGGAGGCAACCTATCCCATCCCACCACGTCCCTAAAGTGCCCTTATTTGGTGGTCTGCCCTTCTAGGACCGGACCGGAAGTCTTTCACCCATAAAATACCTTGCTCCTCCTGTACCAGGCGCGCCTTCCCTGACTCTGCCCGGGACTCGAGTCACGGAACCTCGCCCAAGGACTGCGGATCCCAATAAAGGCCCTCTTGGCTCCATAACCCGGCTTCCCTTTTTCCTCTCGGTTCTCCTCCGATCTATTAAATCTTACACACACTATGTTCATTTCTAAAAGGGAAGTGGACATAGAACTGTGGGTTTCACTGACAACACTGAGAATACCCTGGAGAAGGTGGATTATGAAAGGTTCACTCAATGAGTGACATAAACTATGAACTGCATCTTAAAGAGTAAGCAGAATTTTATCCTTCATGAAAAAGTTAGGGAAACAAAAGGGGGGGAAAGGCAGAGAAAAACAGCATCTGCAAAGAAAGAGAAAGAGGAAGCATAGTGCATTCTTTCCCTATGTCCAGAACAAGAACAACAAAGTGTACAGCGTTTGAACTGTAGAATTCATGTAGAAAGAGGTATAAGGTGACAATAGAAAATTAATCTATGGCCAAATAATTGAAGCTTTATACATCTGTGTTACGGAGAATAAGCTTTGTTCTGTGGGTGATGGGGAGTAATTAAAAGCTATGGTAGGGCTAATTTTATATGTCAACTTGATTAGACTAAGAGATATCCAGAGAAGCTGGCAAGACATTATTTATGGGCATGTCTGTAAGGGTGTTTTTGGAAGAGATTAGCATTTCTTTTAGTAAACTGAGTAAATAGGCCTCATCAATGTGGGTGGACATCATCCAATGTGCTGAGAACCAAAATGGAACAAAAAGTTGAAGGAAGGGCAAATTATCTCTCTCTCATCTTCAGCTTAGATAACCATCTTTTTTTGCCCTTGGATATCTGAGCTCCTGTTCTGGAGCCTTCAGTCTCTGGGATTTACATGGCCACTGATTCTCAGCACTTTAGATTCTGACTGATTGGCACCATTGGCTTTCCTACTTCTTTAGCTTGCAAATGGCAGACTGTAGAATTTCATGGCTTCTAAAACCACTTGAGTTAGTTCCTATCATAAATCAGATATATATAATATATAAGTTAAGATAAGAAATATAATATATCTCATTATCTCCTTTATTGGTTCAGCTTCTCTAGAGAACCCTGACTGATACAGATATAGAACAGCATAGTAACAAGACAGACTGGAAGAGATAGAGCCTAGTAAAAGGAAGACACATCAGTCAGTGAAACAATAAATATTAAGCAGTTAGTCTGTACCAAGCACCTGCCTGGAAACCAGTGATATGTTATAAATGAGACAGACAGTGCTCCTGGCTTACAACTCAGGGTCAGTAGAATCTATTGCTACCAAGGGAGTAAGTGATTGGATCTGGCAGAAAGACTGAGTAAGGGAACATGGTCCAGTGTGATTAGGAAGTAGGATGACTGAAAAGACATAGAACAATATAGAGACCAAGAATGACTAAATTTTCTAACATGGACCAGATGAATGTCAAGATACAAGCTAGGGAATAAGTGTGGGAAAGAAGAGTTAAGGAGGAAAAAGAAGCAGGTGGAGGATTTGTCATAGCTAGATAAGAAATTGCTTGAAGAGTGGTGAGTCAGCCAAGGAAGAATTGATGAGATACTAAACCATAGAGAGAAAGAACAAAAGTTTTTTTTATATCTACAGTACAACCAAGAAACAGCCAAAACAAATTTAAAGAAACTTTTAACAAAGATGATTGTCACAATGCTCAGGCTTACACAGATATTCCCCAGAAGCTAAGGCCAGCTTGTCAAGGGACTCTGTTTACCTTCATCCACCCATTCCCTGACTGATGGAAATATGACATGTGGTTTTTCACTTCTATCTGCAAATTAAAATAAGGCAAAAGATGAGTACAAAACCCATTTTCCATGTAAGATTAATACAAGATGCAGACAAGCAAATAAGAGTTAGGGTCTTGGCACTTAAAGCTATGGTCTCTGCTACTGCTCCATCCCAGGTGGTAGTGCCTCAAGAGTGAATGAGTGCTGAGCCCACCATCCTTTCTAGCCAGAATTAGTCCCCAGTTATAACTGGAGAGGAGATATAGGTTGATTCAGCCCTAACTCCTCATCCTGAAGACCTTGAAGCTTCCCTTCTAATTTTGGTTTCTGCTTCCTTGTCTTATTTTGTCTCATTTTATTTGGTGAATGGTTGAATCTGCTAGGTGGCTGCCTAAACTAGGTAAGAGGGAGAGGGAAAATAAGTTGAGAAGGAGAAGCAATAGGTGTGGGGAAGCATCACCGCATTGGTCGTCTCCTCTCTGCCTTTGGTTCTGGGAAAGGGTACTACATGTTACAAGGAACAAAAAGATCAAATTTCTTCAATTAAACAAATCAGAATGAATGTTGTATAGTGAAGTAGATAGGATCCAAGTTTCTATATCTTAGCATCCAGCCAGATATCATGGCTAATTCATCCATTCCTGAAATGTTTGTGTTTCAAGCATAAGGATCTCAAGAGATGCTAAAATTTATTAATTAATTATACTATCACTTATAGAGCTTCCATGATATGCCAGATGTTGTGCTACTATTGGTGATAAAATCCTGAGGACTTAATATAAGCCAAAAACCAATACCAAGACAAGATTGATGCCTTCATAGAGGTTACAGTTAGTGAAGGAAGCAACAAATATGCAAAAATAAATATAAATTTATAGCTGTGGTTTAAGTGCCACAAAGAAGACATATGACATATATGATACCCAGTGAAAGAATTCAGCAAAGACTTCCCTGAGAAGTTGACAATTGACCTCTCATCTCTCAAAAGAGAGAGAGAGAGAGAGAGAGAGAGAGAGAGTGGGACACCTGGGTGGCTCACTTGGTTAAGTGTCCAGTACTTGGTTTCAGCTCAGGTCATGATCTCACAATTTGTGAGATCGAGCCCCACGCTGGGCTCTGCACTGTCAGTTCTTGGGATTCTCTCTTTCTGCCCCTTTTCTTCTTGCACTCTCTTTCTCTCCAAAAATAAATAAACTTTAAAGAAAAAGAAAGAGTTAGTCGAGGCTAGGCTGGAACATCTGCAATACAAGAAGGAAAGAAACAAGATAAAGACTTACACCTGCAGAAAAGCAGAGTTTTGGCCACCCAGTGGCTAAAAGACCATGTTAAAAGTTAGGCATTTATTCTATGAGTTACGGTAAGCCACTAAAGACTGTAAGCAGCTGACACAGTTCTGTGTGTGTTCAACAGCATGGGAGCCTGAGAAGGTATAGAGTATTAAGGAATTGTAAGAACTTGTTTATAACTGGAGTTCACAGAATGCTATGCAGGTAAGAGATAGATGTTAGTCATAGAAAATAAGTTTAAGCTAGGCTAATACATTTTTGCTTTTTGCTGAAGGAGCTAAAGAAATAGAAATTTTCTTGTTTTTTTCACATTTTTATTTTTTTTCACAAAGAGTATTTTTAATGATCTACATATGAACAGTATTTATTTATTTATTTACTTACTTATTTATTTATTTATTCTGTTTTCCTGGGATATTTATTTATTTATTTATTTATTTATTAAAAGGTTTATTGTCAAATTGGTTTCCATACAACACCCAGTGCTCTTCCCCACAAGTGCCCTCCTCCATTACCACCACCCCTTATCCCCCCTCCCCCTTTCCCTTCACCCCTCAGTTCATTTTCAGCATTCAACAGTCTCTCAAGTTTTGCATCCCTCTCTCTCCCCAACTCTCTTTCCGCCTTCCCCTCCCCCTGGTCCTCCATCAGGTTTCTCCTGCTTTCCTGCCAGACCTATGAGTGCAAACATATGGTTTCTGTCCTTCTCTGCCTGACTTATTTCGCTTAGCATGACACCCTCAAGGTCCATCCACTTTCCTACAAATGGCCATATGTCATTCTTTCTCATTGCCATGTAGTACTCCATTATGTATATATACCACCTCTTATTGATCCACTCATCAGGTGATGGACATTTAGGCTTTTTCCATGTTTTGGCTATTATTGACATTGCTGCTATCAACATTGGGGTACATGTGCTCCTATGCCTCAGCACTTCTGTATCCTTTGGGTAAATCCCTAGCAGTGCTATTGCTGGGTCATAAGGGAGTTCTATGGATAGTTTTTTGAGGAACCTCCACACTGTTTTCCAGAGCGGCTGCACCAGTTAACATTCCCACCAACAGTGTAGGAGGGTGCCCATCTCTCCACACCCTCGCCAGCATCTATAGTCTCTTGATTTGTTCATTTTAGCCACTCTGACTGGCGTGAGGTGGTATCTCAGTGTGGTTTTGATTTGTGTTTCCCTGATGAGTGATGTTGAGCATCGTTTCATGTGCCTGTCGGCCATTTGGATGTCCTCTTTGGAGAAGTGTCTGTTCATGTCTTCTGCCCATTTCTTCACTGGGTTATTTGTTTTTTGGGTGTGCAGTTTGGTGAGTTCCTTGTAGATTTGGGATACTAGCCTTTCATCTGATATGTCATTTGCAACTATCTTTTCCCATTCTGTCGGTTACCTGTTAGTTTTTTGGATTGTTTCCTTTTCAGTGCAGAAGCTTTTGATCTTGATAAAGTCCCAAGAGTTCATTTTTGCTTCATTTCCCTTGCCTTTGGGGATGTGTCGAGTAGGAAATTGCTGCAGTGGAGGTCTAGGAGTTTTTTCCTACTTTCTCCTCAAGGGTTTTGATGGTTTCCTGTCTCACATTCAAGTCCTTAAGCCATTTTGAGTTAATATTTGTGTATAGTGTACGGAGGACCAGCCCACGCACCCCGGTCAAACGGTCCCCGAGTAGGTGGTTGGTGCCAGCGAAATATCTATAGGAAGGAAGACAGACAACATGAATGGTGGTAAAAGATTCTTCTTTTCTTCAAGGCCCTTTAGCAGCTATGTCTGGGCAAGGCGCTTATCATACAAGGAGTTAATTTTAGACAGAGGATTGTGTTTGCCCCAACAGCAGGCAATGAGCTGGGAACAGAAATAATGTAAGGGAAAGCAGGTGCCACCAACTGACCCAAGTTGATTCAAAACTTAAAGGTATATGCCTTCATTGCTCTTGCAATGCAAGGAGAAAAATCATAGAGGTTAAATAGAAGCCACATATGCAGCCCAGGAGGCCAAATGTCGCTTCACAGTCTTTCGACTTGTTCCACAACTTCCCAAAGATATTAAGCATCTGCTAACTACTTTACCCACAGTGAAGGGCAAAATGAGTCTAAGGCCTCAGATGAAGGAGACGGTATTTCCAGAGTCTTGCACATTAGAGTCCACTTAGCATCCATAAATACTCACACTCTGTATTCTGAGTAACAGAAAATTGCAAAGTTGTGCTCAAGCCTTGTCTTCGTCATCAAACCTTCCTTGAATATAATGGCTCTTCTAATATGTTCTCCAAGCTTATTGTACCAAACCTATAAGACTTCAAACAGGGAAAGTTCTGTCTCAGGTATTAAAGAATCTTTCCACAAAGTCAGGGCTAAACATATTTGTTGATTTGACAGTTTATATTTCAGTTTGCCCTTAGGTGATTTTTAGGCAGGTGTTAGAGGTCTGCCCTTCACTATGTGGACTATAATGCACCAGGCTGCAACTCTGGGAAAGAATGTTGTGAACCCAGAAGCAAACCCTGTAGGATACCAGGCTGCTCTTCCCTGAGGAAAGAGCTAAGCAAGAGGTCAGCTTTTGAATCAGACTTCACCAAAAACCTGGTAGTTTATCATTCAAGTCCTTCCCAGGTGAGTGAAGTATGGGAAATCGACCTGCCTTTTGAGCTCTGATGACACACAGGCTCCCTGAATTCACATTGCCATTTGCTTCTGTTTGGTGTGGCTCAGTGAACCCAGTTCTTCTCTTCTTTTCTGCAGTTTCCAGAAACTGATGTGGGGTGTGGTCAGAGGGAGATCACAACACACATACTCAGTTCTCTTCAGAAGCAATTCATCATTCATCTTCTAGTTGCATTTCTAAATTTTAGTGAGTTAGTGAGGCAGGGCCCTGCTGTCTTTGCTCTCTGGATACTGGAGTTGATGTACAATACTGCTGTGTCAGTCCAAAAGGTAAATGCCAGAGTTCAAACTTCAATAACATGACCAAACAGATATTTGGACCCAAATCAAAGGAGCATGAACAAGACATTTCTGCAAACCTATAAAACATAGACTCAGATGTGTAATCTTAGATTTTTTTTTTTTAGTTTCTCCTTTGCAAATTAGATGTACAGTCCCTCAGTGAGGGCTGTTTCTGGCATCTAAGACTGATGGTACTACAATCACTATGATCTGGGTTGAGATGTAACAGGTAATTGCTTTTCTAAAGAGGAATTTGATTTCTTCACTTTGATCTTCTGCCCTCAGACTTGGATTTATACTATAAGCACCTATTTTTCATAGGCCTTCATATTCACATCACTGACTTTTCTGGGCATATAATCCATAAATATCAGGTCATGAAAATTCTCAGCCTCCATATTCTCATAAGCCAATTCCTCATAATAAATATGCCTTCTATAGGAGCTGCATGTGGCCTCTGTATGTGGTGTGGGGTTCCTCACAATGTGGACGTCTTGGGGTAACCTGGCTTGTAATATGGCAGCTGTGTGCTCCAAGATTAAAGGTTCTAGTTGACAAGGTATACATGATATTTCATAATCCAGTCTAAGAAATCACAGATCACTTCCACCACACATTGTTGCTCCAAGTAATCACAGGCTTGCTCTGATTCAAAAGGAGGGGAAATTAGACCTCACCTCTTGGTGGTAGTGCAGGAAGTTTCCATTCTAGAAGAGCACATGGGATGTGGGATTTTATGGAGGCTAGTTTTTGAAAATAGAGCAAGCTGTAAATACTTAACCTCATTATATTTAATGCATTCTGATGTCTTCTATTTTATTCTGCCACTTTTTAGTAATGTTGGCTATAGTGCACTAAACTTACTTCATGGTCCACTCATCGGTTATGTTTTAAGAGTTAAAAAATCAGTTGAAACAATGAATGAGGTAATGCACTAAGCCCCTTTCATACAGTATCTCTTTTAATTCCTATAACAACTTTAGGAAGCAAGTACTTAAATGTTCTACATTATACAGCAAATCCAGTGTGACTTAAAGAGATCACATATGTGACAGATTTAATATTAATCCCGGGTCAGGCTAATTCCCAAACAGCCACTCACTCATATGCCTGCATGCAATGTGTGATTCTTGCTAATTTCAATCTGCCACCACAGATTGCAGGAGCAGCAGGATAAAATTGCATGTGAATTAATGTGTGTGTCTGTGTGTCTGTGTGACAGAGAGAGAGAGACAGACAGACAGAGACAGAGAGACTCAGTTCCCAAGACACTTAGATATGATCTTCCTGATGGGGATGTGGGCCCAGAGTTCTGACTGGCAACATGGAGCAGAAGTGAATGTATGCCTGATCAGATGTCGGAGTTTTCTTGGAGCTGGGAGGTGGGGGCAGCCTTACTCCCTATTAGTGTTCATGAAAATGTCACAGGCAACCTGAAAGGCCATCACAGCCTGCTTAGTGGACTTTTGGAGTAAAACCAAGGCCACCATCACAGGCAAAGCATTGAGTAGAAAATGCCATGACTGATTAGGTTTCATCTGAGATGGTCATGAACATTTTATTTTTCTTTTCTTTCTCTTCTTCTTATTTTTTTGTTTGTTTGTTTTTTGATCATTAACATTTTAAATGAATGTTGAGGGAAACTGCTACCCAAATAAATTGTATCAGATGCAAACTGACATTTCCTATCTGCTGGGTTTAAACAAAATTTAGCTCTTAGGACACAGATACATTATTATACTTGAAAAACAATGTCAATGACAGCAGATGACCCAGGAGGGAAGTGTCCACTGGCAAATAAATGTTAGACCCCAGCTGACCATTCTTTGTATCAGGTTCTCACTCTCCTCACGAAGGTTACTATGTGTCGCCTGGATAGATTTAAAACCCATGATTATTATGGATATTAAATACTACTTTCAACCTGTGAGAATTTTTTTTATGGAATAAGGGTTCAGAACACCCTAGGTCTTCCAGTAATACAGTGGGATCAGGTGGAGTGTTGCTTTCAAAGCTTAGGTGTCCAGCTGTTATCCACCTATTTTACAGATCTTCCACTTTACCTTCTTTCTGTTGGTTGTCACCCTGTCTGTGCAGTGGTGTCTGTTAACCTGCTCTTTCTTCATCCTATGCTTCACTCCTTCCCTTCCATCCTTTATGGATCTAATGTTTATCAGACAAAAGAGAACACTCCCATGGTGTGGGATCCTTGTACTTGGAGGTCACATGGGGGAAAGACTTCCCTTGATCCTGCTGTAACACACTGGCCCAAGCAGGTACTGCGGCCCCTGCTCAACATTGGCTCCCTCCACCCTCAGAATGCTAAGCCTGCAACCAGGGCCATGCTGGGAGCCTTTGCTACCTCTGACCCAAGCTCCCTGCCCCCTCTGCATAGCACCAAGAGAACACGTCCTCAGCTGCTGCATCAGATTCTGCCTACACTCCAAGTGTTGAGGTATTTTGTACCTTAAACCTCTGCTCTGTCCAGTTCTGATACTGGCAAGTACTGGCTTCAAGCAAGGTGGTTGATATCCATTCCACTGCCCAGCACCTGGCCTCTTGTGTTTGCAAGCTGCTTTCTTCCACAAGGTCTGTCATGTGTTCCCAGCTCAGGTGAACCTGGATACTGGGTTCCTGATCTTGTTCTCCTTTTCCCCATTGGGTTGCAGAGCACGTCTCTGAACTCCAATACACTGGGTGAGGCTACAACAAGCTTGGATTCTGCCAAAAGCTCGAGCCTGCTGCCCACCCCAGCTCTGCCCAAGGAACCACTCTCACAAGACAGCCCATCTGGAAACCCATGTCATCACCTACACTGGTCTCATCAACCACCTGCCAGACACATTGGAAGCTGGTGCTAGAAAAATGCTGCCATCCTTAGGGTTCCTCAGAAACAGGCCCTAAGATAAGTTCATATGGCTTATTTCAGAGATGCTATCATTCATAAATAAGGCAGGGGAGGGGAAAGTGAGACAGGGCTGATTGAACAGTCAGAAAAGTGTCCATTATCAGAATGCTTCCCACTATGGAAATCCTTCATGGAAACCTGTGCCTCCTTGTTTCCCACCTTTGGTGGGAGTAAATCTGGACATTTGTCCACTAATTCCCATCCAGCACTGGTTGAGAGCTGCTCATGGGTACTGGATCCCTGCCTCTCACAGCTGCCATCCCAAGAGACCATCATGCAAAGAGATACAGAGGCAGGGATTTGGGGACCAAACTCTAGTGAAAGAAGTGAGGGAAGCGTATAGGATACCGTCAGTCTCTGCTAGAGGAGGTCCAAAGAACTGACAATGCTGGATAAGCCTGGTATCTTCATGTGCACTCCCAGCTAGGCTGGCACCTTCCCCTCTGCCCTTATTTAACCTGTGAGTCCTCCTGTCAGCTCTCTCCCTCCTGGGTCCCTGAAAGGCCCCTAAGATTTCTGCTTATCTCACAGTTGAGTCCTTTGGAAAACTGATGAAAATGGTACATTTGGAGAAAACAGTTCTAAAGTCTATGTTTCCCCTTGTTTAACTACAGTGAATCCTTCAGCATAGATATTAACTAATTTGAGGAATTATGGATCCCATGGATAGAATTCAAGGAAGTTAAGAATTATACTGTCTAGAAAATTGCTAAGTATGTGCATTTTTCTGGGGAGAATGTTCCTAAACTTCTAAAAGGAAATCCTATGTCTGAAAAAGAATTAAGGAAAATGTGAGACCCACTGGTTTAGACTAACATTATATATCAAAGTAAACTATGCAGACATTATAACAGCACAATGAATAAACACATGAAAAACAAACATAGCACACAGTGGTTCTGTTACTCCAACAAGTTGTCAATGCCCAATACTAAGAAAGCTCCCTATATGTTGATTGAGTAGATGATCTGAGCTGATTTAATATCATGAAAACTATTATATCCTATTGTCCAAGGCGAGTCACAGAAGGAGCCCAGATTCAAGGGGTAAGATGATAAATTTCACTTATAAATGGGAAGGGTGGCAAATATAATCCCCATTTTATAGTGTACTGGTCCTTTAAAGGCCAGAAGAGCCATCCAGCTAAGCGTAGTACAAAGCACCAGACTACAGAATCACAAGGTCAATAAAAGGTGGTTGTTCTGAGCCAGCAAAAATTAACCAATGCTTTGTCATAGGTTGGACTCCCCTGAAGCAGCTGCTAAGATGAGGTTTCACATGAAAATGATTGCTTAGGAAGTGTTCCCAAGAAACACCAGTGGTGGGGTTGATTTGGGAACAATTAGGGTAAGGAGTTCCAGCATGGCTGAGACATCGGTCCAAGCCCATAAAGGAGAGCAGCTTTGGGTTTGCCTTGCAAAGACCTCTGAGAACAGTTTAAGTCACATCCCAGGATTGTCTCAATCAGGGGCAAGGGAGCTGCAGTATTGATGTTTCCACCTCTATCAGTTACTGCTTAAGATCTGAGAGTGTGCATTTCCAGGCTCTTGTGGGCTTGTGTGGGCTCAATACAAGTGGGCATCACTCAGTGGTGTGGCGCAGACTTTTGATCAATGCAGGGTGCTGACTGGGAGTGACAGTATGCCAGAATCTGATGTGCACTAGTTGGCATAAGGTTTCAGAAGCATGTTTTGGGTATATTAATGTTGTTTGGCTCAGTGGGTCACTTCTCTCTATGGTTTGGAGCCTTCTCTTTGGAACCTATTCAACGACTGTAATGTTTTCACTATCAAGATGTTCTTTCATATCTTTTTAAATAAACATTTTTGTTTCTGTTGTTATAATACCAGTCTATTCCTTCCCTGTTTGTGCTTCTGGAGGGGAGGAAAACCATTGAAGGCTGTCCTCATCATAACTTCTCATACATTCAAAGACCATCACGAATCTGTCTATTGGACATTTTGTGCCAGAGAAGTGGCCTAAACTCCACTAACCATTTCCCATAAAAAGTCTCTCTCTTTTTAATCACTTGCTCTGTTCCTGTCTTAATCCCCTCTCTGATCCTCACCTCTTCCCCATACCCATCTCTTTTCTAAAGGCAAAGACATAAACTGGACATTAGCCACTTAATAATTGTTCAGTCAGTGGTCAGATGCTGAAACAAGTCTTGCATTTCAGTGTCACAGTTCCTTACTCCAAACATGATGTTGGGTGTTTGAAGGTTTACTTTGGCTTTTGACAACAGAACATTTCCTCTACATGCAACAACAATGAGTACCATCATGTTTCATGAGAAACAAATGTTTCAAGGGGAAAATTAAAAATCAAAAGAAGTATCAGACTCCATGGACCTTCATGTCTGATGGATTTACTTGCCTGTGTCTAGAGAACCTACTTATCTCTCCCTTATAACCATGTCCAGAAGGAAGCTAGGGATTTGCTGGGTGTGGTGGCATCATGAGCACCTTCCCATGTACTCTTCTGTATCATTTCTAAAGTTTTACTCCAAATACCCAATGTATACGAGTAAATTATGGGCCCTCCCTGGAAAGCATATATCTCTACCTCCTCAGAAATATGGCATTTCTGCCCTTGATGACTGGGGGCTCTCACCTGCAGAAAAGATGGTGTCATCAGTTAAAAGAACCCAGGGCCTGCCCTCAAATATGTGAGTATCTTCCATATGTGCCATATGGAAGAGGTATTAGCCTATTCCTTTTGGTCTAGGGTTTGACTCATTATCAGTTGATGAGATTTTTTTGAAAGACAGAAGGTAGCAGGAAATGTGGAATGATACTCATGCTTTCAGAGGTTCTCAGAGGTAAAAGAGAGTACATCATTGAAAGGACTAGTGAACTCAGTCAGAAAGTCCTTCAACTAGTGAAGTACTTGTTGCAAATACAGGTCCCTGGTAAACTGTGGGTGTCATGTGCATGTGTCATATTTAGCCCAATGCCTCTCAAATTCTAGGCTGCAACAGAATTACCAAGAGGGATTATTAAAACACACATTGTTAAGTACATAAATCTATAGGACTGGGATGGAGCTTGAAAACTAATATTTTTCCAGTTGGTGCTGCTGCTGCTGGTCTAAGAACCACAGATTGAGAACCACTGTTGTAGGTCTAATACTAAGTTCCCCGATGCCTTTATTATTACCCATATTTTTTAGGGCAATGTTTTTATATCGGTCAAGTTGTTCGAAGATGCTGTGGTAATAAGAATTTTTGAACCTCAGTCACTTATAATATTCAGGTTATTTTTCTCATTCATTCAAAGTCTGAGATAGGCTGATGAGACCATTTTCCACTTTATGATGCAGGGATCCAAGCTCTCCCTGGCTGCAGCACCACTAAAGAGGCAGATGGCTTCTGGGGTCACTGGGAAGGAGACAGCAAAGGCTACACAACAGTTTTGGTCCAGAAGTGTCTCAGGCATTACTTCTATTCATTACCCACTGGTAATAATCAACCGCATGACCCCAATCTAATTGCAGATGATGCTGGGTAATGAAGGAGAACACATGGAGCATTTTAAAAGCACTTCTGTCTATACCAGAGTTGTACACAGGACAACTGCTCAAAAAATGACCTTGATGTAGAAAGGCATTTCCGCATTCCTCTACACAGTCCCTCAGTGGCTGTGGCTCCTTCCCTTCCAAACAGCAGTGAGTAAAAATGAGAAATGAGATCTGAGTCCTGGACTTGGATCTATTCATTATTAGTTTAATGACTTCAGCATCCAGCTTCCACATCTATAAAGTGAGGAAGAGTAGATGTGCGTCTGTTTTTCTATCTCTATGTCCAAAGGCTCAAGGTAGCTACAGAGCTTGTTTTCCAGTTTCCAAATACTGGAGATTTGAATAAATAATGGGCCATTGTAGTATCATTACCTGAGAAGTATACATGGTCATGGGGTTTTTTTCTGAATGGCTTCACCTCTCTGGAACATTTTCACATGCAAACTGACAAATCTGTCCCATCAAATAAATCTATTAATCAGTTACTTACTTTGTGAAGGACATTTGTTAACTATAAGTTGAACAACAAAATATCTAACAGGAAGAAGTCTGTTCATTTTGACTACTATTATTTTGATTCACATTATTTAATTATAATGCTCATAGGTTTATTTGATAAATAAAGAATTGCTAAGCTACAAATGACATCTGGTCAGGCTGTGTTGCTCACAGAACTGCATGATTTGTTTGTTAAACCTAACAGTTTATTGCGAGGGCCATTCTTGTACAAGCTGATCAGAACACCTCTCTCTTTTGGCCCACTAAGCAGTTAGCTGTTATTGCAATAACTTTTGACAAGACCAAACATTTGTAAAGTGAGTGTAATATGAGGAGACCAGTGTGGTGTGCAGGAAAGAAGAGTGGATAGGGTCAGGGAAACTGGGGAGCAGACCTAACACCTTTATCAACACCATGCACAGCTTTAGGGGAGTCATTTCATATTACATCATTCAGTTTTATACCAAATAGGAACAACAATAATCTATGCAACGATCAGGGGAAAGGGACAAATGTAATTCATTTCTTTCACCCCATCCCTCAAGTCCCACTAGGACATCCTCAAAAATTTCAAATTCTTTACATCTGTACCTTCCCACACTACATCTTTCACTAGTCTTCAGCTTAAGTGGAGAAACTATTATCATATCCCTTTGAACAAGTTATGAAGAATCTCCAATTCTGAATCCTTGAACAGCAGACTTAGCCATTTTTTTTTTCAGTCAAACTCTACTTGAATTGAAAGTTGTGGGAAGGGGTTTAGTGAGAAAATTGATCTGGTTAAAGGTTAGCCTATTTTTTTTCTCTTTTTCCCATTATTCACTTTGATTTATGTCGTTGAGAGACAATCTTTTATTGACCCATATCTTTCTTGGGGCAGGGAAAGAGGAAGGTGCAAAATGGGTATAATAAGAGTCTTCACTATTATCTTGTAGGTATGGACATGAATCATGCTATGCTTGGATTAAGATGTAATTTGGACTAGAGACTCCAAATTATAGAGGCATGGTCCACTCTTCATTGTCCAAGTCCAAGAATTACAAAGTAGCAGAGGACAGGTAAAGACATGGATGAAGAAGCCTCTTTATCTCATCTTTCTTAGCCATTTTCCCCACTGGGCATTTGCACCTGAAACAAGCTCTGGGGGTTGGGGCAAATTGTAACGAATCCTTCAAGAAATTAGGGGCCAGTTCCCTGAAATTGCACAGGGAATGAATCCTCCTCTATATGGTATTTATTCCTTTTCCTATCACTGAATTTCTCATAACCTGTTGGGGCCCAGTAGGCCTAAAAAACCTCCTGCATAGCGACCTTGATGGCACTGCCTCCTGGGCACAGGAGAATCTATGTAAGTAACCATTGATGGCTATGCCTCCGGGGCGCAGGTGAACTATTTGGGAAGTTGCGGAAGACTGTGAAACAACATTTGGCCTCCTGGGCTGCACATGTGGCTTCTGTTTAACCTGTCTATGATTTTCTCATTGCTTTGCAAAAAGACATATACTTTTAAGTTTTAAATCAACTTGGGTTAGTTAATGACACCAGCTTTCCCTTACATTATTTTTGTTCCCAGCTCATTGCCTGCTGTTGGGGGCAAACACAATCCTCTATCTAAAATTAACCCCTTGAATGATAAGCGTCTTGCCCAGACATAACTGCTAAAAGGCCTTGAAGAAAAGAAAAGTCTTTGAGAGACAGACTCCCTCATTCCTGTTTTTTTGACTTCTGTTCTCACGGCTGTTCCCTCTCCCGTGATAAAAATGATCCTTCCCAGAACATGTTTTTACTCTTTCAAGGACCATAAACTATGTAATCATTAAAGAAAAACTGTAATCACCTATGGCATATAAGACACTGACTTTCTTAGTAAAGTGTGGCTTTACCACCATTCATGTTGTCTGTCTTCTTTCTTATAGATATTGCGCCGACACCAACCCCCTACTCAGGGACCTTTCTACTGGGGTGCGTGGGCTGGTCCCCTGCAATAACCCAGTTGCATTTTGCTAAGTTTCTTCTTCCATGAGCCACCTAAGTGCAATTGATGGCATCTATCCTTACCCTGTGGGACTGGTAGAATTCCAGGGGAGATCAGATGGAATACTTTTGCCAGAAATGCCAGAATTCTTTGCCATTCCTGGATCCATACAGAGTAAGATATATCCCAAGGAACCCTTTGGGAGGGGAGTATCTGATGTCTTCAGCACAGGGCACATTGGAGTTCAGGCAAGTAGGCATTCAGTCTTCCTCTCTCATAGGATCAGAATGGTTTCCTCTCTGCTGGGAAGTGATAAAAGATCTTTATAGAAAATCAAGCCCAGAACCAGGCATTACAAAAGGCATTTTACTCTCTCAATAGTTTTCTGACTTAATAAACTATCTCTCAGAAATTTGAGTTTGAGTTTTGGTCAAGGAACAGAGAATATTTTGTAGAGTATATATTTACATATTCATGGTAGAAAATATAGTAAATGCCAACAGGAAAATAAAGTCCCTGTAAATGTCATTACCCAAGGGATTCCTGACACTTTTATCATATATACTTATATGTATTGATATAATACCTTTTTCAATACATACTCATAATATATCATTATTAGTGTCTTTTTAAACCTGTCTCTTCTGTTACCATGTGATGTTTATTTCTTTTTGCCATCTAATAATTTCACATTTCATTATAATACTTGCTTAGTATTGTGCTAATGAATTTAGCAGTTTGTTCAATCACCAAATATACAGCATTTTGGTTGTGTCAAATATTTCCTATGATAAATTATGTTGTAATTACTTTATTTTAGATGGACCTTCTATATATAACCTTGCGGGGGACCAGCCCACACACCACAGTTGAACGGTCCCGAGTAGGGGGTTGGTGTCGGCGAAAATATCTCTAGAAAAGAAGATGGACAAGACAGACGAGACAGACAACGTGGATGGCGGTTGGCAGAACACAAAGAGAGCTTTATTAAGATAGCCAGGGTCTTATATACCATAGGTGATTACATCATTTCTTTAATGGTTACATAGTTCAAAGTCCTAGAAGACATGCTCCGGATAAGGTCATTTTTATCAGGACAGTAGTAAACAAAAGGAAACAATCAAGTCATTACAGGGGAGGGATTCCCCAATAATAGTCTGGCTACAAGCGGAAGACGAGCCTGAAGAATTCTATGAGGAGAGATTTACATTCCTTAAGGCCCTTCATCAGTGATGCATGGGCAGGACGCTTATCTCTTAATATGCAAATTTTACGGCAGAGGTTTGGGCTATTTCCCTACAGCAAACAAAGAACCAGAAAGCAAAGCAAGGGGAGGGCTGGCGCCACTGACTGAACCAAATTGATTCAAAGCCTA
>PJEM01006516.1:0-41978 GCA_004023845.1 Helogale parvula | reverse complement strand
ATCCAAAGCAGGCTCCAAACCCTGAGCTGTCAGCACAGAGCCTGATGTGGGTCTCCAACTCATAAACCATGAGATCATGACCTGAGCTGAAATCAGATGCTTAACTGACTGAGCCATCCAGGCGACCCGCACAATGGTTTTTAAAAGATAGCCAATTTCTAGGTCCTCTATTCTACTACATAGATCTATGTGTCTGTTTTTATGCCAGTACCATACTGTCTTCATTATTACAGATTTGTAATACAGCTTGAAGCCTGGAATTGTGGTGCCTCCAGCTTTTCTTATCTTTTTCAGGATTACTTTGGCTATTTGAGGTACTTTCTGGTTTCATAAAAATTTTAGAATTGTTTATTCTAGCTCTGTGAAGAATGCTGGTGTTATTTTGATAAGGGCTGCTTTGAATGTGTAGATCACTTTTGGTAGTATCAATATGTTAACAATATTTGTTCTTCCAATCTATGAGCATGGAATATTTTTTCTATTTCTCCGTGTCTTCTTCAATTTCTTTTATAAGCTTTCTATAGTTTTCATTGTATATATCTTTTATCTCTTTTGGTATTTTATAGCTTTTGGTGCAATTATAAATAGAATTGACTCTTTGATGTCTGTTTCTGCTGCTTCATTATTGGTGTATAGAAATGAAACTGGTTTCTGTACGTTGATTTAATGTCCTGAAACTTTGCTGAATTCATGTATTATTTCTAGCAATTTTTTTTGATGGAGTATTTTGCATTTTCAACATAAACTATCATGTTGTCTGTGAGGAGTAAAAATTTTACTTCTTCCATACTTACTTGGATGACTTTTATTTCTTTTTGATATCTGATTGCTGAGGCAAGAACTTCCAACACTATGTTGAACATGAGTTGTCAGAGTTGACATCCCTGTTATATTCCTGATCTTAGGGGGAAAGGTCTCAGTTTTTCCCCATTGAGGATGATATTAGCTGTGGGTCTTTCATATATGACCTTTATGATCTTGAGGTATATTTCTTCTATCTTGAGGGTTTTTACCAACAAAGGATGCTGTATTTTGTAGAATGCTTGCCAACTAAACTTCAATAAAGCAGGAAAAAATATCCAGTGGAAAAAAGATAGTCTCTTTAGCAAACGGTGTTGGGAAAATTGGACAGCAACATGCAGAAGATTGAATCTGGACCACTTTCTTACACCATACACAAAAATAAACTCAAAATGGATGAAAGATCTAAAAGTAAGATAGGAAACCATCAAACTCCTAGTGGAGTAAAGAGGCAACTACCTTTTTGACCTAGGCTGCAGCAACTTCTTACTTGACATGTCTCCAGAGGATAGGGAATCTAAAGCAAAAATGAACTATTGGGACCTCATCAGGATAAAACGCTTCTGCACAGCAAAGGAAACAATCAAAAAAAACTAAAAGCAACTGAAAGAATGGGAAAAGATATTTGCATGTGGCATATTGGATAAAGAGTTAGTATCCAAAATCTATAAAGAATTTATCAAACTCAATACCCCCCCAAAAAAATGATCCAATGAAGAAGTGGGCAAAAGACATGAATAGACATTTTTCCAAAGAAGACATCCAGATGGCTAAGAGACACATGAAAAGATGTTCAACATCACTCAAAATCAGGGAAATACAAATCAAAACCACAATGAAATACCACCTCACACCTGTCGGAATGGCTAAAATTAAGAACTCAGGACACAACAGGTGAGTAGAACAGATGAGTAGAAAGAGGAACACTTCTGCATTGCTGGCGGGAATGCAATCTGGTGCAGCCACTCTGGAAAACAGTATGTGGAGGTACCTCAAAAAGTTGAAAATAAAGCTACCCTATGACCCAGAAATTGCCCTACTAGGTATTTACCCAAAGGATACAAAATTGCTGATTCAAAGGGGCACAGGCACACCAATGTTTATAGCAAGATTATTGACAATAGCCAAATTATGGAGAAAACCCAAATGTCTATTGTCTGATGACTGGATAAATATATATAAAATAGAATATGTGTGTGTGCATACATATGTGTGTGTGTGTGTGTGTGTGTGTATATACACATGTGCATATATATATATATATACATATATATATAATGGAATAGTACTCAATGATTAAAAAAAGAATGAAAGATTGTCATTTGCGACTTTAGATGGAAGTAGAGTGTATTATGCTCAGTGAAATAAGTCAGTCAGAGAAAGATAAATACCATAGGATATCACTCATCTGTGGAATTTGAGAAACACAACAGATGTACTTAGGGAAAGGGAAGAAAAACTAAGATAAAAACAGAAATGGAGGCAAACCATAAGAGACTATTCAAACTAAAGGTTGCTAGCAGGGTGTTGGGTGGGTGGATGGGCTAAACAGATGATGGGCATTAAGGAGGGCACTTGTAGGGATGAGCACTGAGTGTTATATATAAGTGATATAAGTGATGAATCACTAAATTCTACTCCTGACACCATAAGAGAAATGAAATGAAATGAAATAAAATAATAAAATAAAATATGGCTATGAATGTAGTAAACAGTCCAGATAATGCTAAATATTCTTTTCCAGGGTATTTTCTGAGCTGTTGGATTATTTTTACTAATTGCCTGTCCATACCCTAATGGACTCTTGTGCTCTGGTCTCTCATACTATATCCCTTTTAAGTCTTTTATATTCAAAGGGGCTGTGAATCCCAGAATGAAGTTCAAACTGTGACCAAAAATTAAAAAAAAGAAAGAAAATTAAAGAAGCAAACAAACAAACAAAAAGCTGTATTCCAAATATATGAAGTAACCTCCCTGAAAGTGGCGGGCTTAAAAGTGCTGACTCAAGTAATTTTAGAAATGAAGATAATCTGTAAGACTGAAAGCAAAAAGAGCCACACATACTCTAACTGATGAAGTTGTTTTTTTATAGACATTCGAATAAACAACATATTATCCATATACACTGTAATCGAATAATTTAAATGATGGCAGATAGTGGGAACCAGTCTTCTCATTGTTGTAGTGGAAAGTTACAGTCATGGGCTTAGTATGGATAAAGATTGGTGTGTGTGTGTGTGTGTGTGTGTGTGTGTGTGTGTTTGTGTCTATAGATGGGTTGAAAAAATGCATATATTTCCCTGCTATGTCTGCTGAGAGGAGCTAGAAACAATTCTACACTGGTAGTAATGAGCATATACATCACTCAGATTTTGGTTTTTGTGTAGGGAGGTTAATGGTCCCCTAATGCCTATGTTTTAACCCCAGGAAAATGTGAGTATGTTGGGTTGCATGACAAGGGGAATTAAGTTTGCAGGTGGAATTAATTTGCTAATTGGATGACCTTGAGATAAAAAAAAGATTGCCCTGGATTATCCAACTGGGCTCAAAGTAATGAGAAGAGTCCTTAAAAATAGAAGGGAGATACAGAAAGGGGAAGAGTAGGTGTCACAGTGACACAATGTGAGAAAGTCTCCCTCAGCCATTGGGGCTTTGAAGATGGAAAAAGATCACAAACCATGGAGTACAGGCAGCCTCTAAAAGCTGGAAAAGGCAAGAAAAATGGATTCTCTGAGATGGTATGTACCCTGAATATGATGCCATAAGAACGGCAATTCACCTCTATGGTTCTCCTCACCAAAACTAATAACCCTAAATAAGAGAAACAGATAAATCCCAAAAGACATTCTACAAATAGCTAAAGTAGTACTCTTCAAAACTGTCAAAGTCATGAAAAACAAATAAATTCTGAGAAACCGCCACAGCCAAGAGGAGTGTAAGCAGACGTGATGACGAGGTACAAATATCCTTGATGGAATCCTGAAACAAAAAAGCACATCAGGTAAAAACTAAGATAGTCTGAATAAAGTTTGGACTTTAATTAATAATAATGTGTCAATATTGGTTCATTAATTATAAAGAAGTTAACATACTAATATAAATCACTCATAATGGTAAAATTGGATAAGGGGTATAGGAGAACTCTATACTCTTTTTGTAAATATAAAACTAACATTAAAAGTTTATTAATTAAAAGGGGTGGGGACTGAAATAGAAGGGCTACATAAAGTGAGCACCTATGGACTTTCCAGCAGTAAGTTACCTAAAGCTGTCTTACAAGGAAAAAAAGAAACAAAATTTCCCAAATTTAAAAAAAAATTTAAAAGGTCTGTAAATCATCAATTAAGTCAATGTTCTGAGTAGATGTGTAAATGGTTTATTTTTTTCCCATTAAAGTGGTGTAAAAAATGTGCTTTCCAAGTGGACTCATGGGAGGATTCTGAGTTAGTAGCGTGGCATATTGTAAACAGATTAGATATTGGGTCCTTGGTTTTCAATAGAGGATGAGATTGTTTCTAACCAGCATCTATTCTCTTAGCTGAAAGAAAATGGCCTCTTCTGTTTAGAGTTTGTTTTCCAGGCAAAGGAAGGCTCATGAGATGAATGAAATGTTTTTAGCATGCCTCCCCAGCAGGGACCCCACCATGACTGGTCAGATTCCAAGCAACCTGACTCAGCCAGGTTTGAAGGGTGCAACTCAATAGGATGGCTGCAGGTTACCGCTGCAGGATGCCCCATTTTCATGAGATGGAGAGTCCTGAAACAGTTGGATGCAGCAAAATGCAGAAGAGTGTTATTGAGACAAATTAGTCCTTGAAGAGAAAGTTCTAATCCACAGGGGCATACATTTTTAAAAATTAGAAAACATTTTTTTAAAAAGAAAACCGGTGATAACTTAAAGACAATGTACAAATAGAGATTTATTTATTTTTTATCTGTAGTGGAAAACCAAAATTCCACTCTTCTCCTAGCTATGAAGACCTCTGACCAGTCAGAATACCCATTGTTTCTTTTCTTCCATTTCAGGATGGTGGACTGGAGTTTCAGTAGCATGGACCAGTTCCAATTGATAGCACTGGGACACAGAAAAGCAGCTCCTGCCTGCTAATGCCAGCATAGCCTCCACTCTCCTGTGTCTTATATTCCCATCCTTCAACCTTTTATCAATGTACACAGAGAGGTGACTACCTGGACCTATGGGTTGACCCAAGTCCTAGCAACACTGCACTCAGTCTGTGACCTTGGCATGTGCTAAAGTCTCAGCATCAGATCCCTAGTGAGTGAAATGGGCACATTGGTGCCTTCCATGAAGATTTTGATGAGGGCAAGTTTTGTCATAGATGTCCTGCATAGATTCAGGCCCAGAGCTCAGAAATGTATTGTCACACTTCCTGCTCTGCCTGCTGGTTCCTTCAGTTGAGCACTTGAAGTCTTGACAATGTGCACATTTTGTGTTGTTTTCTCAGTATATCAATCCCACATGATAAAATTTCCCCCATTTCCCCCATGGCTGTCATTCTCCTGTTGTTTCACCAAGTGATATGGAAAGTGGAAGCCTCAGAAATATTTCTTCTAATTTATAATTATCAGCTGAAACCCATCAAGTGGCTTCATCAACAAGAAAAAATCCCCTAGAACTGCAAACCTGCCCACTCAAAAGCACTATAGGACATAATATAATGAGACAGCTTCCTAGTTTATGAAACTAGGATGGAAATGTCTTCAGAAAAGAGGGCACCCTTTGAGAACCACCACCACCACTATCATCATCATACAAGTTCTCATTTACTAACCACTGGCTATGTGTCTGGCTATGCTCTGAACTTTTGGTTCTTCATATAATACTGTGAACTGAGTATTAGTATCATTCCTACTTTGAAATGAGGAAATGCAAGCTTTGAAGAGGTGGGTAAGTCCCTCAAGGTTAGACAGCTCAAACTGGGTAAGCCAGACACAAGTACAGTGTCCCAACTAACCAATGGCTTCACTAATGGGAGTCTTCAGTCCACTGGAGGCCACAAGGCCAGACATACTCAATGTGTTCATTTTCACTAGGTGAATTAGAGGGGCTCAATTTAATTTCCAAAATATTGAACACATATTTTGTGGCTTGCCAGTCTGCCAGGATGTCTTCAGCCAGCCCACCTTACATGACATTCACACCAGCAACTACTGCAGTGAACAACACCCCAGGTCCTCCTCTTGGAGCTAAATGACCTACAGGGAGTCAGGACATCTAACCTCAGTTTCCCTGAATTGGAAAGTGTATCATGCAACTCTTTTTTCACTCCTACATCCTATTAAGAACTTATTCTTAATAATGTCTATACCTAAATGACTTATTCTTAATAATGTCTATACCTAAATGTATCATGCAACTCTTTTTTCACTCCTACATCCTATTAAGAACTTATTCTTAATAATGTCTATACCTAAATGACTTATTCTTAATAATGTCTATACCTAAATGTCTCACTCAATCATATTCAAACAGGAGTTCTGAGCTCCCAGACAGCAGCTGCACCTGCCACCTTCCCTATACAAAGTGATAGTGACTACATTCATCCTGCTATGCCAAAAAGCATGCACTCATCTCTCTCTCACACACACCTTATATTCAATCCATTAGGAAATCCTGCATGCTCTACCTTCAGAGAGAATCCACCTAAGGCCACCCTATACCACCACTTTGATCTGAGCCATTGTCCTTTTTCGTCTTTATTATCCTAACATCTCAAGCCCTCTATTTCTCTAACCTCCCATGAACCACCCTCATTGAATATTTATAACCCAACAACCAGAGTCATCCTTTCAAAATATAAACAACCATTCCAAACCTCCACTCAAATCTTCTATCTAGTGCCATGTGCTTTATTCAGAGTAAAGACCAAGTCTCACAGGTCCTTCCCCTCCTGGGCCCCTGTTCCTTGAAAACTTTTTCTCCCCTGCTCTCCCTCTTGCTACCATGTCCAAGCCACACTAGTTTCCTTGTTCATTCTCAAACAAGTCTGGTTTTACCCAGCTGTTCCCTCTACCCAGAGTACCCTGGCCTTACATTTCTACATGGCAAACTCCTTCACCTCTGGAAATGGACAGTGCCCATATCCCTGCAATACTACCTTATATCTAAGATACCATAATCCAGGCATTGCTCCTGGACCTGAAGCTTTGCTAAGCCCTTTCCAGGCTCTGCAAGGCAGGAATCTCAGGTGCTTCCCCAGGCCCACAGCCTCAGCCAGAGCTCAATCTGCACTTAGCTGCCTGACCACCTCTCATTTGGATGAGAGGCACACTATGCACTGTTAGTCCAGGCTCAAGTGTAAGGCACACTGTGTGCTGCTGGCTTAGGATCATGAAAGGCTCACTGTGAGTTGCTAGTCCAGGCTCAGAAGAGAGACACACTGTGTAACTCTGGCTGAGGATCAAATAAATGGCAAATTGTTGATCTGGATTACTGAGTAGCCAGAAGAATGATGGAATCTAAAAACCCCAAGGCCACTGGAAAGGGACAGAAGATGCGGAACCCTCACCAAAGTTAAGCTCATCCTGTGTGCCTCCTGAGGACATTTGTTCACTCCTGAGTGAACACTCTGCCATGTGATCTTCTACTTCTCTTGTGAACTATTAGGAAGAAGTGCCTACTCCATAACTCACCTCATCACTTTGTTTTGCTCACTTCTTTTCTTCACTTTTCTTTTTTCTCTCTATTTGCTATCCTGGGCTTGTACTTGATCTCTGCCTCAGACTCTGCTTTCTGGCTGACTTTGGCTCAGTTGTTTCCTGGTGTCTTTGCTCATATATGTCAATCAGACCTATTCCGACCTTCCTGTTCAATGCTGTGAGAAGCCCACATCACTCTTGTCCCTTAGCCCTGTGGCAAGCTTTCTTTTTCCTTTCTATTAATTGTGTTTAACACCTTAAAACCTGCTATACATTTACTTATTTGTGATATTTATTGTTTACATCTGTCTTCTTTTGTTAAAATAGCAGCTCAATAAAAGCAAGGATCTTTGTTTTCTTCACTGATGTATCCCAGTGATAACAGTGCCTCATGACAGGCCCTCAATAAACATGTATTCATTCTTAAGACAAAGAAGAAACAAAAAAAAGTTTCATGCATATGATAAATGACTCCTTCTACTTCCAGTTGCTCCTGAGGAAATCTCCTCTCTCCTGGCCCCTACTTGCCATTTACAGCATGCAATCAGGATTTAAAACAATTTGTGAGTTTCAAGTGTTCCAGTTACTATGGCCATATAACAACCCAAACTTGTGTCATAAGAAAATCACTGTACTATTTTTTGGATTCTGTGTTAGGAGTTGGACAGGGCACACGAGTTGGCTTTTATCTGTGCCATATAGTCTGTGCCCTCAACTGAAGACTTTATGTATACAGTGGCTCAACAGTTGGAGGCTGAAATTATTCAGAGGCATTGCTAGAGACATATCTGGTGGTCGATTTTGGATGTTGGCTGGAACCACACTTGGGTTATTAGCAGAAATAATTATACTTGGCCTATTCATGTGACCTCTCAATATGAGCCACTTTGGGGTTCCTCACAGTGCTTTGACTTCTGAGAGCAAGCATCCTAAGGAAGCAATTCTGCCTTATATGGGCTACCATCCAAAGTCACATGGCATCCCATGTGGTACAGCCATAAGCCTGCCAGACTCATGGAAGGAAACAGATCCTACCTCTTAATAAGAGAAGTGTCAGTGGCATGTGAGTGTCACTGCTCAGGATAGGCTGAAGAGACATGAGGACAAAGTTGATGAGATTCCAGAACAGGAAATGGACATTAGATAAATATATGGATACAATAGTTTATACTAATGTATCAACATTGTTCATTAATTATGAAAAATATATCATTCTCATGCAATATTTAGCAATAGGGAGATGGAGTATGCTTTATATGAAAATCTTCTGCTCTATTTTGATATTTTTATAAATAGTCTAAAATGGTTCTAAAATAGTTTATTTTTAAAAAGAGCTTGTGGGATATTGTTGCAGCCTTTTTAGAAAAATATTAATCTATTGCAAGGAGTAGGTACTGATAATATTCTTGAAGAAAAAAGCTGATGTATATTTAGTGACCATGAAGTGTCCATAATGAAGTCTGTAGATGGAGCCAATACTTAACTTATCCAAAAGTATGAAGGAAAACAGAAGTGTAAGTAAATAAAAATAACAGATAATTCAATAATTATTTTGGGTTTGACTTTAAAATGCTTTATGGGGACTACTTGGCAAAGAAAAAGAATGAAATCATGCTATTTGCAGCAGCATGGATGGAACTAGAAGGTATTATGCTGAGTGAAATAAGTAAGTCAGAGAAAGACAGATATCCTGTATTTTCACTCATATGTGAATCTTGAGAAACTTAAGAGAAGGCCATGGAGGAAGGAAAGGGGAAAAATAGTTATAGAGAGGAAAGGGAAGGAAGCAAACCATAAAAGACTCTTAAATGCAGAGAACAAACTGAGGGTTGATAGGAGAGAGGGAAAAATAGGTAATGAGAACTGAGGAGGGCACTTGTTGGGATGAACACTGGATGTTGTATGTCAGCAATGGACCATAGAATCCATGCCCAAAAATAAAAGCACACTTTACACACTGTATGGTAGCCAATTTGACAATAAATTATATTTTTTAAAAAAGTCCCATGAGAAAAATAATAAAATGCATTTATGGTCATATTTTGCAACCAGTTCATCACCGCATGTACTATCTATATACAGTACAGTACAACCCCTGTGTTGTACTGAATTTCCACTTAAATACTTATTCAATGGTTGCAGGTGTCCAGTTATGAGCAGAAAACCAAGTATGTTGAATTATATAAATTTTATTTTTTAAAATAGTTTATTGTCACATTGGTTTCCATACAACACCCAGTGCTCTACCCCACAAGAGCCCTCCTCCATCACCACCACCACTTTTACCCCTCGCCCTTCCCCTTCAAACCTCAGTTCATTTTCAGCATTCAATAGTCTCTTAAGATTTGCGTCCCTCTATCTCCCCCACTCTCTTTCCCTCTTCCCCTCCCCCTGGTCCTCCATTAGATTTCTCCTGTTCTCCTGTTAGACCTATGAGTGCAAACATATGGTATCTGTCCTTCTCTGCCTGACTTATTTTGCTTAGAATGACACCCTCGAAGTCCATCCACTTTTTCATTGCCATGTAATACTCCATTGTATATATATACACCACATCTTCTTGATGATTCATCAGGTGATGGACATTTAGGCTCTTCCAATGTTTTGGCTATTGTTGACATTGCTACTAGGAACATTGGGGTACATGTGCTCCTATGCATTAGCACTTCTGTATCCCTTAGGTAAATCCCTAGCAGTGCTATTGCTGAATATTAAGAGAGTTCTATTGATAGTTTTTTGAGGAATCTCCACACTGTTTTCCAGAGCGGTTGCACCAGTTTAGATTCCCACCAACAGTGTAGGAGGGTGCCCAGCTCTCTACATCATCCCCAGCATCTATAGCCTCTTGATTTGTTCATTTTAGTCACTCTGACTGGTGTGAGGTGGTATCTCAGTGCGGTTTTGATTTGTATTTCCCTGAGGATGAGTGATTTTGAGCATCGTTTCATGTGCCTGTAGGCACTCTGTATATTCTCTTTGGAGAAGTGTCTGTTCATGTCTTCTGCCCATTTCTTCACTGGGTTATTTGTTTTTTGGGGGTGAAGTTTGGTGAGTTCCTTGTAGATTTTGGATACTAGCCCTTTAACTGATATGCCATTTGCAACTATCTTTCCCATTCTGCCAGCTGCCTATTAGTTTTCTTGATCATTTCCTTTGCAGAGCAGAAGCTTTCTATCTTGATGGGGTACCAAGAGTTTAGTTTGCTTTCAATTCCCTTGCCTTTGGGGATGTGTCGAGTAGGTTATTGCTGTGGTTGAGGTCAAGGAGATTGTTTCCTACTTTCTCCTCAAGGTTTTGATGGTTTCCTGCTTCATATTCAGGTCCTTCATCCATTTGGAGTTGATTTATGTGTATGGTGTAAGAAAGTGGTCTAGTTTCCTTCTTCTGCATGTTGCAGTCCAGTTCTCCCAGCACCACCTGCTAAAGAGGCACTCTTTTTTCAATCAGATACTCTTTCCTGCTTTGTCACAGATTAATTGGCCATACAATTGTGGGCCCAGTTCTGGGATCTCTATTCTATTCCATTGGTCTATGTGTCAGTTTTTTTGCCAATACCATACTGTCTTGATGATGACAGCTTTGTAGTAGAGGCCAAAGTCTGGGACTGTGATGTCTCCCATTTTGGTTTTCTTCTTCAGTATGACTTCAGCTATTCGGGGTTGTTTGTGGTTCCATATGAATTTGAGGATAGTTTGTTCTAGCTTTGAGAAGAATGTTGGTGCAATTTTGATGGGGATTGCACTGAATGTGTAGATAGCTTTGGGTAGTAATGACATTTTCACAATGTTTATTCTTCTGATCCATGAACAGGGAATGTTTTTCCATTTCTTGGTGTCTTCTTCAATCTCTTTCATAAGTTTTCAATAATTTTCATCACATAAGTCTTTAACATCCTTGGTTAGGTTTACTACGAGGTATTTTATGGTTTTTCGTGCAATTGTGAATGGGATCAGTTTCTTGATTTCTCTTTCCGCTGCTTCATTTTTGGTGTATAGGAATGAAACCAGTTTCTGTACATTGATTTTGTACCCTGCAACTTTACTGAATTCATTGATCAGTTCTAGAAGGCTTCTGGTGGAGTCTATCGGGTTTTCCATGTAGAGTATCATGTCATCTGTGAAAAGTAAAAGTTTGACTTCTTCTTTTGCAATTGAGATGCCTTTATTTCCTTTTGTTGTCTGATTGCTGATGCTAGGACTTCCAGCAGTATGTTAAACAACAGTGGTGGGAGTTGACATCCCTCTCGTGCTCCTGATCTCAGGGGGAGAGCTCTCAGTTTTTCCCCATTGAGGATGATATTAGCTGTGGGCTTTGCATAAACTGCTTTTATAATGTTTAGATAAGTTCCTTCTATTCCGACTTTCTCAATGGTTATTAGTAAGAACAGGTACTGTATTTTGTCAAATGCTTTTTCCTCATCTATTGACACGATCATATGCTTTTTATCCTTTCTTTTGTTAATGTGATGGATCACATTAATGGATATGCAAATATTGAACCAGCCCTGTTACCCAGGAGTGAATCCCACTTGATCATGATGGAAACTTTTTTTTTTTATATGCTGCTGATTTCGAATTGCCAGTATCTTGATGAGTATTTTTGCATCTGTATTCATTAAAAATATTGGTCTGTATTTCTCCTTTTTTTGCTGGGTCTCTGCCTGGTTTGAGTATCAAGGTGATGCTGGTTTCATAGAATCGGTTCGGAAGTTTCCCATCTATGTCTATTTTTTGAAATAGTTTTTGAAGAATGGGTATTAGCTCTGCATTATATGTCTGGAAGAATTCCTCTGGGAAGCCATCTGGCCTTGGGCTCTTATTCGTTGGGAGATTTATTATACGAGATTCGATTTCTTCCCTGGTTATTGGTCTATTCTTGCTTTCTATCTCTTCCCGTTTGACTTTTGGTAGTGCATGTACATTTAGGAATGTGTCCATTTCTTCTAGGTTGTCCAGTTTGTTGGCATATAATTTTTCATAGTAATCCCTGATGATTGCTTGTATTTCTAAGGGATTTGTTGCAATAGATCCTTTTTTTATTCATGATTTTGTTTATCTGGGTTCTCTCTCTTTTCTTTCTGAGGAGGCTGGCTACAGGTTTATCAATGTTGTTTATTTTTTCAAAGAACCAACTCTTGGTTTCATTGATCTGCTCGACTTTTTTTTTTTTTTTTTTGGATTCTATATTGTTTATTTCTGCCCTGATCTTTATTATTTCTCTTCTTCTGCTGGGTTTGGGGTGCTCTTGCTCCTCCATTTCTAGATCCAGTAGGTGCTCTGTTAGACTTTGAATTTTGAGCTTTTTCTAATTTGTTGAAATAGGCCTGGATTGCAATATACTTTCCTCTTAGGACTGCCTTTGCTGCATCCCAGGGATTTTGGTATTTTGTATTTTTGTTTTCATTTCTTTCAAAATATTTTAATTTCTTCTCTAATTGCCTGATTAGTCCAATCATTCTTTAGTAGGGTGGTTTTTAACCTCCACATTTTAGGAGTTTTTCCAGACCTTTTCCTGTGGTTAATTTCAAGTTTCATAGCATTGTGATCTGAAAGTGTGCATGGTATGATCTCTATTCATTTATAATTATGGAGGGTTGCTTTATGCCCCAGTATGTGATCTATCTTGGAGAATGTGCCATGTATACTCGAAAAGAAGGTGGATTTCCTAACTTCAGGAAGCAGGGTTCTAAATATATCTATCAATTCCATCTGTTTCTGTGTGTCGTTCAGGTCCATTTATTCATTGGTGATTTTCTGTCTGGTTGATCTATCCATTGCTGTCAGTAGAGTATTAAAGTCCCCTGCAATTAGCACATTCTTATCATTAAGATTGTTTCTGTCTGTGATTAATTGTTTTATGTATTTGGGCACTCCCGAATTTGGCTTATAGATATTTATAATTGTTAGCTTTTTTTTGATGGAGAGACTCTGTGAATATTATATAAGTCCTTCTTCATCTCGTGTTACTGCCTTTACTTTAAAGTCCAGTTTGTCTGATAGAAGTATGGCTACTCTGGCTTTCTTTTGGCTTCCAGTTGCATGATAGATATTTCTCCATCCCTTTCCTTTCAACCTGAAGGTATCTTCAGGTCGAAAATGAGTCTCTTGTAGACAGCAAGTAGATGGATTTTGTTTTTTTATCCATTCTGCTACTCTGTGTCGTTTGGTTGGAGCATTTAGTGCATTGACATTCAGTGTTATTACTGAAAAATGTGGGTTTAGAGTCATTGGGTTCTCCATAGAATTCATGTTTATAGTGGTGTCTCTGGCATTTTGTATTCTTTGCAACATTTTCCTCATTGAATCCCTCTTAGGATTTCTTGTAGGGCTGGTTTGGTGGTCATAAATTCTCTCAATTTTTGTTTATTTGGGAACACTTTTATCTCTCCTTCTATTTTGAATGACAGGCTGGCTGGATAAAAGATTCTTGGCTGCATGTTTTTTCTGTTCATCACCTTGAAGATTTCCTGCCATTCCTTCCTGCCTGCCAAGTTTCATTAGATAGGTCTGTAACCACTCTGATAGGTTTCCCTTTGTACGTGAGGCCCCTTTTATCCCTAGCTGCTTTCAGAATTCTCTCTTTATCTTTATATTTTGCCAGTTTCACTATGATATGTCATGCCAAAGGTCAATTCAAATTACGTCAAAGGAGATTCTTTGTGCCTCTTGTATTTGAATGTCTATTTCTTTCCCCAGATTTGGAATATTCTTAGTTATAATTTGGTCTAATATCCCTTTAGGATTTTTCTTTCTGTCTTCCTCTTCCGGAATTTCTATGATATGGATGTTGTTCTGTTTGACTGTATCACTCAGGTCTCGAATTCTCCTTTCCTGCTCCTGGATCAATTTCTCTTTTTTTCAGCTTCCTCTTTCACTATAACTATATCTTCTAATTCACCTATTCTTCTCTCTGCCTCATCAATCCTTGAAGTGGCTGCCTCCATTTTATTATTCACCTCATTTATAGCCTTTTTAAACTCATCACACTTATTTTCAAAGATTTTAGTCAGTGTGTCAGTTGCTTCTTTGATGCTTTTTTCAACCACAGCAATTAATTTTATGACAAGTTTTTTGTGGTGATGTTGTTTACATCTGTGTTGAGCAGTTTTGTGGCTGTGACTTCTTCCTGGAGGTTCTTCAGGGGAGAGTTCCTTTGTTTCATCATTTTGGCTTCTTTTCTGTCCCTTGCCAGTTTTAAAAAGCCTGTTGTGCACTGTGCACCTGTTGATATTGCTCTGTGAAAGGAGCCTTATTGATTGTCCAGGGCTTGTCATTTCAAGAAATATTCTTTTAATGGTGTCTTTCAGTTTCTCTTGTTGTGCCTTTGAATATTTTATTTCCCTACTCAGTGATATTTGGGACCACCATCATGCGCACTTTGGCTTGTTTCTTGGGGCAGCCATAAGAAAGAAAACAGACAGACAAACACAGAGGTAACAGAAGCACACAAAAGCACAGACAAATCAAATGAACAAATTAAAAGGGGGAAAATAAGGGAAGAAAATGGAGAGGAACGAGAAGAAAAGAAGAGAAGAAAAAAAATATAAATGGGGGCAGAGCTAACAAAGGACAATGGACAGTCTAAAAGTGTATGACCAGATGAGAAATAAGTATGAGATATGGGAGAATATTTCTGGATTGCAGGAAAGAAAGAAAAGAAAAAAAAGAGGGAGAAAAAAGAAAGAAAAATACGGAGTAAACATTAAAAATTTTTTTAAAGTAAAATAGATAATAATAATAAAAAAATAAGTACAAAAAAATGAAAAAAAAGCAGCAGCAGCTCCCCCTCACAGATAGGCGTGGTTTGGTGTAGTAGTGGGGAGGGGGGGGGCTGCTCTCAGAGGACCCGCCTTGGTGGCTGCATAGAGTAGAATGGCAGTGCTCCAAGCTCTGCTGGAACTAAGCACTGTAGGCCACTCTAATGAGTACGAGCTTCTTGTGCTGCTGCTGAGCCAAGTTGTATTTTCCAGGCCCGCATCCTTTCAAAATCCTAGTCCATGCACTTTTATGCTACCACAGATGAGATGTACTTGCTTTGGCGGCTGGCTTCTTAGCTAGGATCTCGTATGGAGAGGGAGCAGTTTCTCTAGGTGCTGGCAGGGATTTGTGCTGCTGCTTCTGGAGACGAGTTGCAAGCCCTCACAGACACAGCTGCGGATTCCCAGCCCCCCCGCCAGGATAGCGATTGCATTGGGGGAGGAATCAGATTCTCTTGGCCCTGGCCTGGATTCACTCTGCTGCTGCCCAAGGTGCCTGGCGCTGCAGGAATTGATCTGCACTCTCCTGCAGCCAAAGTGCCTGCCTCCACCACTGCCAACTCCCTGCTGGGATTGTGTAGGGGTGGGGGCTATTTTTTCCCTGTTGAGACTCGGGATTCTGGATTCGTGCTGCCAATGCTGGAGACAAGATGCACCATGGAAATGAGGTGTGTGCTCCCGCTCCCACAGCCAAGGCCAATGTGCGCGCCCCTGGGGCCACCGCTGCCGACTCCCTGCTGGGATGGCACAGGGCTGGAAGCTGTTTTTCCTTTGTGCCAGTTGTGTTCGAGATTTGGGCTACCCAGCAGTTATATATGGAGTGAGAGTTTTTCTCTCTGAGCGGGGTTAAACGTTCTTTATCTTTTCTCTAGGGACAATACTATCAGCGTGTTCAGTTTCTCTTTCTCTTCCTTTGGTCTCTCAGGGGCTCCGTGCACTTGCCCTATGTTGGGCTGGGGCTCCCACCTCCCCTGCCCATCTCGGGCTGGCCCGTTTTCCAATCTCCCCTGTTCGAACTCACTCACTCAGGCATCTTTGAGGTTGTCTTCTTTCTGGAGTCTGTATTTTCTCCTTTCACTCTTGCAGATGAGGGTAATGTCCTTCTCATTTCGATAGATGGGGTAGACGAAGTTTACAGAGTTCCCTTCCTCTCCACCATCTTGGCTCTCCAATCCCCAAATATGTTAAATTTTAAATGTGATGGATATGTAGTGACTTTTCCTTTGACTACATATATTTCTGAGAATTTATTCTAATCTTTTAAGTTAAGCTTACAATTTCTATAAAGAGCAAATTTAGTGTTTAAAAATGTATATAAAAGGAGTATGGTAGATCAAAATGGCCATCAATCTCAGCTGCTCTTCCCAATGAGAGGTGAGGTCTAATCCCTGCTCCCTGTATAGTTATCCTTAGCGACTAACTAAGGAACATTCTGAATTTTCTGAGTCTATGTTATAAGAAGACATGCAACTTCTACTCTTAGGTACATTTTGGTTAAATACTCTTAGCTGACAGCCAGCAATACCTCCAGCACTCTTCTTAGATGTCCAGCCCAGCCAAACTGTCAGAGGACTGGGACCCCAGCCACCATCTTCTCATAACCAAGTGACAGACCTTAGCAAAAGCTGCCCAGCTAAGTTCAACCAACCCACAGAGTGAGAGATAAGAGACAATGTCCAGTGGCCAAATGTTGGAATGTTTATGCACCAATACAAGACTTATGCAAAGATTTATTAATATTTAACAACATTTTAAAAGACCTAAGAAGTTTACAATTGGATAAATCACATATAAGAACTGTGAAAAAATGTAGAAGAAATGGAAAGATAGAAAGCAACAAAAAACAATGAATGCACAGAAAAAATACTTGAATTGGGAAGTAAAGCAACATGGTATAGGTAGAGCTCATCAAATAGAGAGATAGGATGTGACTCACCCACAGGCTGTCATCAGTGTGAAAAGCATAGCAAAGCAAATATGCCATCACTACAAGCACTGTGGTCAATGGACTTGGGTACAGGTTATCTTTACCTTCTCTCTTTTGTATTTATTTATTCAATGAACTGTTATAAGTAGATAATAAAACCTGTGAACCTCCTACACAAAATGAGGCTAGAACCTTCATAATATTCTATGTTAACTCCATTATTTATCAGATCCAATCACCCTGTTTATTCCATATTCAAAAAGATGGTGTTTCATACACATCTTATCTTTTCTTCTTTTTTGACAGAATCTGTTTATACTTTCTGAAAACTGCAGCTCATTTCAGCCAAATTCATGTTGATTTCTATTTAATTGATCACTGAGCAAGAATATTTAAGAAGATAGAAAAAGATAATTAGTAAGAAACAAAGGTGTATTGATATTTTATTAATAATTATTGGGGTGGCTGAGTCAGTTAAGTCTTTGACTTTGGCTCAGGTCATGATCTCACGTTTCGTGAGTTTGAGCCCTGCATCGGGCTCTAAGATTCTCTCTCTGTCCCTCAATTCTCTCTCTCTCTCTCTCTCTCAAAATAAAAAATAAATAAGCTTAAATAATTATTAATATTTATCAGTATGGTTATGTTATGTTGGTTACAATCAGCATCTAATTTAGCTTTCCCAGTATTCTTTGTAAAAGGAGTACATGAAGGCAGAGGGAAGCCCTTGGAAGAGTCCTGAGGCCTGAGTTTAAAACTAATATCTCAGGGCCATTTATTCAGTATCTACTGTATTTTAACATTGATATTCATTGGGATATAAGCATGAAGGATACACAGGTAAAGGCTTCAAGACACTCAAAGTAAGGAGAAAAATATGAAAACAAATAAGTGTAAATAATACAAGTATGTTAAGTACACAACAGAAAAACAAATTAATTATGTCTGAAAGCCAGGGTGTAAAATTTCCCATGGCTGTTGATTTAGATACTTAGTTAGGACTTTGAAGGAAGAATAATGATTTGCCAGAGTGTCAAGAGGTTGGAGAGGATAGTAGGCAGAATGCTTCAGAAGGGAGAAACAGAAAGCAAAATCATACAGACCTGCATGTGTCTAGAGAACCCACTGCAGGCACACAACAAACCAGGAAGTGACTAGAAAAAGGAACAAAAAGATTTGACTTATTTTTCCCCTGTAAAATTGTCCTGCCCATTCTTTTTTATGGCTGAATAATATTCCATTGTGTATATACACCATGTCTTCTTTATCCATTCATTTATAAATGAACACTTTGGTGGCTTCCATATATTAAGTATTGTGAACAATGCTGTGGTAAACATAGGGGTGCATGTATCTTCTCCATAAAAAAAGAATGAAATCTTGCCATTTATAATGACATGGTTGGAGCTAAGCAAAATAAGTCAGTTAGAGAAAGACAAATACCATATGATTTCACTCATATGTGGAATTTAGGAAACAAAAGAAGCAAGCAATAAAAATTAAAGAGAGAGAAACCAAGAAAAACACTCAACTATGGAGAATAAACTGATGGTTACCAGAAGGGAGGTGGGGGAGGTGGCATGGATGAAATCGATGATGGGGATTAAAAAGTGCAGTTGTAATGAGCATGAGTGATGTATCAAAGTGTGGTATCACCATACTATATACCTGAAACTAATATAGCACTGCATCTCAACTAACTGAAACTTACAATTTTTGAAAAATTAAAAGCTGCACTGTCCAATGCTGTAGTCACAAGACACACATGATTACTTGAAATGCAAGGTTTCTACAATCACGGTGTCTCAAATGTAAAATGTAAATTGAATTTTGAAGACTTAATATGAAAAAAGTATGCAAATAATTTATTAATATTTGCACATTGATTACATTGTGAAGTAATAGAATTTGGAATATTCGTGTTAAATAAAATATCAAAAGTTTTTTACTTGTTTTAATGTAGCTACTAGAAAACTTAGTTAAGTATGTAGCTTACATAGTATTTCTATTGCCAGCATGGCTTTCATATATTATTCTTTACATCCTCCTCCAAGATTGATTTGAAAAATCTGCATTTTGGTTGCATTGTTAAAGCATGAGACTTTTTCATCTTTAAAGAATATCACCTCATTAATATGCAAAATCACTAAGGGAGACAGCAGAGTTTAGATCAAGTATAGCATAGCTAATGTGCCATTTGTCTTATAATTTGCTTTGCAGGAATCAAAGAGAATATGCTGCTTTTTTAAAATCTTCATGACCCATGCTTGAAGAAGAAATTGAATTACAATCTATTGTTTCTAAATATTTGTTACCAAGTTTCTAAATACTTAATTCTAATAATTAAATGACTGTTGGGAAGAGACTGACATAATCTGGTCCAACTGTTGATGCTCCTAATAGTTATTATGTGGGCAAAGTGAATAATGACTCAGTCACATTAATCAAATGTATGTCAACTTTAGCATAAAATGTCTCTTGTAGATTTACAGCTAAAATGCTTGGGATCAGACAGAGTTATCTCATAAAATGTTGCTTTTATTGAGACTAAGAATATGGGATGCTCTCCAACCACACCTCCTCATGGGACAGGTATTCAAGGCTGGACTCTCAGTGCCAGAGTGAGGACTGGACCCTACAGTACCTCCATGATATCACTGCCTATTCAATAGAAATGACTCATGTATAAAGGTCATGGTTTAAGGGGCCGTCATGGGTGATCCAACATCTCTCAGTATCAGGAATCATCAAAGAAGATCAAACTCTGAACATTGCTTAGTCCTAGGCACGAGTGAGGAGCTCTGAAAGGTCCTGATTTTTATTAGATCCTCTTGACCCCAATTATCTTTCTACCCTCCTATAAGAAATTAACTGCTATTTTCAATATGTAGGGCCCCTTTGTCCATGCTCATAAAACCTTGGTGGGTGGACCCTCATCACAGAGACTTAGCCCCAGGCCGCAGAAAGCACGGGTCCAGAGGCTGCACAGTACCCTGCAGGGCCACGAGTGTGCTGGACAACCATGCAGATTGGTTCAGAACTTTGAGAGCAGCGTGTGAGATGGCAGCACAAGACGCTGGAAGCAAACCAGCCTCCAGAAAGGTACAAAGCCAAGGGGAAGAGGAGAGACTTAAAGGAGATCTCAACCCGTGGTGCGACAGAGAGACAAACTTTCCATTTACAGCCGCTGGGCACAAAGAGAGAAATCCGACCCCCTCAGCTGGCTTGTTTTCCAGCCTGCAGACCTCAGGTGGAGCCAGGGAAGGGCTGACTCTCCAATCCCCATGCACAGTCCCGACCAGAAAACCACCTGGCTGCCAGAGGTTATTTTAACAGTGGCGGAAACAGTAAAATGGGTAGACTAGGATTTGAAGGCCTAGCGGACCTTAGAAAACCAAAACAATTTGACCCGCCTGTGGCATGGGGAGGTTGGACTGAAGAGAGTGGCTGGCCATGCATGGTCTGAGAGGGACTTGAGGCGCTACCATTCTGCTCCCTGCATCCACTAAGGTGGGGCCTCAGAGACCAGGCCTTGACACCCGACCTCCCTACATCCAACCAGCCCATGGATGCTAGAGAGCTGGATTCTTCTTTTCGTGCTATTTTTTTTTTTTGGCTTTTTTTCTATTTTTTCTTTCCTAATTAGTTTTAAGTTTTAATTTTTTATAATTTTTCCCTTGTTTTCTCTTTTCTCTTTTCCTATATCTTCCTTTGCTCCCTTTCCTCCCTGGAGTCTGGAAAAGACCAAAATTTAAACACTACTGTGATTAGATCAAACCTTACCATCAGGATATTTTCCCCTTATCTCATTCTTATCTTTCTCCTCCGCAGGTTTTAGACTCTCAGACTGTTCTTTATCTCTGGCTGTCTCTGTGCCCCCCGCATTTGCATTTTTTAATCCTTTCCTGTCCGTGTTTTCCTTTCCAGCTTGCTTTTTTTTCCTTTCCCATTTGATTTGTTTGTTTACTGGATCTGTCAGCGCATTTGCGTGCTTGTGTTCCCTGTGTTTGTCTGTCTGTTTTCCTTTTAAGCACTACCTCAAGAAAGAGGCCAAGCACATATAGTGGAAAGACTCAAATATCCCTGAGTAAAGAAATATATTAATTACAGGCACAACAAGAGAAATTGAGAGACACCATTTAAAGAACATCTCCTGAAATGACAGGTCCTGGACACTCAAAGAGCTTCTTTTAATAGATCCATACTAACAGGCACACAGTGCAGAAAGAGCTTTTAAAACTGATAAGAGTCAAAAAGCTAGCCAAAATGATGAAACGAAAGACTCTCCTCTGAAGAAAATCCAGGAAGAAATCACAGTGACAGAACTGTTTAAAACAGACACAAGCAACATAACTGAACAAGAATTTAGAGTGATTATCATAAAATTAATCACTGGGCTTGAAAAAAGTATACGTGCTGTCAGAGAAGATATTGATACAAAGACTAGGAGCCTTCAAAATAGTTATGATGAGTTAAAAAAAAAAAACTATAAACGAGGTGAATAATAAGATGGAGCCTACCACTGCACGGATTGAGGAGGCAGAGAGGAGAATAGGTGAATTAGAAGACACAGTTACAGCAAAAGGAGAAGCCAAGAAAAAGAGAGAAATTGATCGAGGAGCACGAAAGGAGAATCAGAGACCTGAGTGATACAACCCAACAGTACAATATGCTTATCATAGGAGTTCCTGAAGAGGAAGATAAAGACAGAGGTCCTGAAGGGGTGCTGGACCAAATTATACACAAAAATTCCCCCAATCTGGGGAAATAGAAAGACACTGAAATCCAAAAGACATACTGAACTCCCCTAAGATGTAACTTAAACTAACCTTCAACAAGACATATCATAGTGAAACTGGCAAAATATAAATATAAAGAGAGAATTCTGAAAGCAGCTAGGACCTTAACATACAAAGGAAAAACTATCAGAGTGGTTACAGACCTATCTACTGTAACTTGGCAAGCCAGAAAGGAATGACAGAAAATCTTCAATGTGATGAACAGGAAAAATATGCAGCCAAGAATTCTTGATCCAGCGAGGCTGTCATTCAAAATAGAGGGAGAGATAAAGGTTTTCCCAAATAAACAAAAGTTGAGAGAACTCATCACCACCAAACCAGCCCTACAAGAAATCCTAAGAGGGACTCTATGAGAGTAGCAAGGAATACAAGACACCAGAGACAGTAATACAAACGTGACCCTACAGAGAACACAATGAATCTAAACCCACATTTTTCAATAATAACACTGAATGTCAATGGACAGAATGCTCCAACCAAATGACACAGAGTAGCAAAATGGATCAAAAACCAAAACCCATCTATTTGCTGTCTACAAGAGACTCACCTTAGAAGAAGGTGAAGACACCTTCAGATTGAAAGGAAGGGATGGAGGAATATCTACCATGCGACTGAACGCCAAAAGAAAGCTGGAGTAGCTATACTTATATCAGACAAACAGGACTTTAAAGTAAAGGCAGTAACAAAAGATGAAGAAGAACAATATATAATAATTACAGGGTCCCTACATCTGGAAAAGCTAACAATTATAAACATCTATCCACCGAATTTGAGAGCACCCAAATACATATAACAACTAATCACAAACAGAAAGCAATCTTATTGATAAGAATGTGCTACTTTCAGAGGACTTTAATACCCTACTTCCAACAATGGATAGCTCAACCAGACAAAAAGAAATCACTAAAGAAACAATGGACCTGAATGGCACACTGGAACAGATGGAATTAATATATTTAGAACTCTGCATCCTGACACTAGGGAATTCACTTTCTTCTCGAATGCACATGACACATTCTCCAAAACTGACCACATACTGGGTCATAAAACAGCCCTCAAAAATACAAAAGAATTGAGAGCATACAATGCACACTTTCAGATCACAATGCTATGAGACTTGAAATCAACAACAGGAAAAAGTCTGGAAAACCTCCAAAAATGTGGAGGTTAAAAACTACCCTACTGAAGAATGATTGGGTGAACCAGGCAATCAGAGAGGAAATTAAAAAATATATGACAACAAATGAAAATAAAAATACAACAGTCCAAAATCTATGGGATGGAGCAAAGGGAGTCCTAAAAGGAAAGTTCACTGCAATCAGGCCTATTTCAACAAACTAGAAAAAGCACAAACTTAAAACCTAACAGAGCACCTAAGGAAAATATAAAGGGAGCAGCAAGAACACCCTAAACTCAGCAAAAGAAGAGAAATAATAAAGATCAGAGCAGAATTAAACAAGATCGAATCCAAAAAAACAATTGAACAGATCAATGAATCCAAGAGTTGGGTTTTTGAAAAAATAAACAAAACTGATAAACCTCTAGCTAGGCTCCTCAGAAAGAAAAGAGAAAATAGTCACAATCATGAATCAAAAAAGGATCTATTACAACCAATCCCTCAGAAATACAAGCAATCATCAGAGATTACTATGAAAAAGTATATCCCAACAAACTGGACAATCTAGAAGAAATGGACAAATTCCTAAATGCACATGCACTACCAAAATTCAAAGAAGAAGAGATAGAAAATCTGAACAGACCCATAACCAGTGAAGAAATTGAATTCATGATCAAAAATCTCCCAACAAATAAAAGCCTAGGGCCGGATGGATTCCCAAGGGAATTCTACCAGACCTTTAAAACAGAGTTAACCCCGATCCTTCTCAAGCTATTCCAAACAACAGAAATGGAAGGAAGACTTCTGGACTCATTCTACAAAGCACATATCACTTTGATTCCTAAGCCAGAGAGAGACCCAACAAAAAAAGAGAACAACAAGCCAATATCCTTAATGAATACGAATGCAAAAATACTCAACAAGACACTAGCAAATTAAATTCAACAGCATATAAAAAGAATTATCTTTTATGATCAATTGGGATTCATCTCTGGGTTACAAGGCTGGTTCAATATTCACAAATCCAACAATGTGATACATCAAATAACAAAAGAAAAGAAAAAATCCATATGATCCTGTCGGATGCAGAAAAAGCATTTGACAAAATATAACCTCCCTTCTTAATAAAAACCCTAGAGAAAGTCGTGAAAGAAGGAACTTACTTAAACATCATAAAAGTTGGGGCCCCTAGTTGGCTCAGTCGGTTGAGCTTCCGGCTTCGGTTAAGGTCATGATCTCATGGTTCATGGGTTTGAGCCCTGAGTCAGGCTCTGTGCTGACAGCTACCTCAAAACCTGGAACCTGCTTCAGATTCTGTACCTCTCTATCTCTATGACCCTCCCCCGCTCCTTCTGTCTCTCTATGTCTCTCAAAAATAAATAAACATAAAAGTATCATAAAATCCATCTATGAAAAGCCCACAGCTAATGTTATCCTCAGTGGGGAGAAACTGAGAGCTTTCCCCCTGAAATCAAGGACATGACAGGGATGTCAACTCTCACCACTGTTGTTTAACATAGTGCTGGAAGTCCTAGCATCAGCAATCAGACAACAAAAGGAAATAAAAGGCATCAAAATTAGGGAAGAAGAAGCCAAACTTGCACTTTTCACAGATGATATAATACTCTACATGGAAAACCCGATAGACTCCACCAGAAGCCTTCTAGAACTGATCAATGAATTCAGTAAAGTTGCAGGGTACAAAATCAATGTTCAGAAATCGGTTGCATTCCTATACACCAAAAATGAAGCAACAGAAAGAGAAATCAAGAAATGGTTCCCATTCACAATTGCACCAAAATCACAAAACATAGGAATAAACATAACCAAAGATGTAAAAACCTGTATGATGAAAACTATACAAGTCATGTAAAGTAAATTGAAGAAGACACAAAGAAATGGAAAAACATTCCATGCTAATGGATCAGAAGAATAAACATTGTTAAAATGTCATTATTACCCAAAGTAATTTACACTTTCAATGCAATCCCCATCAAAGTTGCATGAGCATTCTTCCCAAAGTTAGAACAAACTATCTTAAAATTTGTATGGAACCACGAAAAACCCCGGACGGCCTAAGTAATACTGAAGAAGAAAACCAAAATGGGAAGCATCACAATCCCAGACTTTAGCCTCTACTAAAAAGCTGTCATCATCAAGACAGTATGGTATTGGCACAAAAACAGACACATAGACCAATGGAATAGAATAGAGAGTCCAAACCTGGACCCACAGTGTATGTCCAACTAATTTTTGACAAATCAGGAAAGAGCATCCAATGGAAAAAAGACAGCCTCTTTAACAGGTGGTGTTGGGAGAACTGGACAGCAGCATGGAGAAGAATGAAACTAGACCACTTTCTTACACCACTCACAAAAATAAACTCAAAATGGATAAAGAACCTTAAGGTGAGACAGGAAACCATCAAAACCCTAGAGGAAAATGCAGGAAATAGCCTCCTTGATTTCAATCGCAGCAATTTCCTCCTCGACACATCCCCAAAGGCAAGGGAATCAAGAACAAAAATGAACTACTGGGGCCTCATCAAGATAAAAAGTGTCTGCAATGCAAAGGAAATGATAAAAAAAAAAAAACTAATAGGCAACTGACAGAATGGGAAAAGATAGTGGTAAATGGCATATCAGATAAAGAGCTAGTATACAAAATCTACAAGGAACTCACTAAACTCCATACCCGAAAAATGAATAACCCAGTGAAGAAATGGGCAAAAGACATAAACAAACACTTCCCCAAAGAGGACATCCAGATCTACAGACACATGAAATGATGCTCAGTGTCACTAATCATCAGGGAAATACAAATCAAAACCACACTGAGATACCACCTCACGCCGGTCAGAGTGGCTAAAATGAACAAATCAAGAGACTATAGATGCTGGCAAGGATGTGGAGAAATGGGCACCCTCCTACACTTTTGGTGGGAATGTAAACTGGTGGAGCCGCTCTGGAAAACAGTATGGAGGGACCTCAAAAAATTATCAGTAGAACTCCCCTATGATCCAGCAATAGCACTGCTAGGGATTTACCTAAAGGATACAGAAAGGCTGATGCATAGGGGCACATGTACCCCAATGTTCATAGCGCCGCTTTCTACAACAGACAAATCATGGAAAGAACCTAAATGTCCATCACCTGATGAATGGATCAAGAAGATGTGGTATGTATATACACAAACAATAGAGTATTACATGGCAATGAGAAAGAATGAAATATGGCCATTTGTAGCAAAATGGGTGGACCTCGAGGGTGTCATGCTAAGCGAAATAAGTCAGACAGAAAAGGACATATAGTCATAGGTCTAACAGGAGAGCAGGAGAAACTTAATGGAGGACCACGGGGAGGGGAATGGAGAAAGAGATTTGGGGAGAGAGATGGACACAAATCATGATAGACTATTGAATACTGAGAACAAACCAAGGGCTGAAGGGGAAGGGGGAGGGGGGAAGGGGGTGATGGTCATCGAAGGGGGCACTTGTGGTGTTATATGGAACCAATTTGACAATAAACTATTATAAAAAAAAAACCACTGGGTGTTATATGGAAAGAATTTGACAATAAACTATTATAAAAAAAACTTCTATAAAAAAATGCAAGCAGAGGATGGAAAAAAATTAACAGTAAATGCATAAATAATTGAAATTTAAAATTAAAAAATAGAGAAAATTAATAACAAAAACAGGTGTATCAAAAGGACTTAATATTGATCAGCTTCCAATCACACCAAATAGGAAATATATACAAATTGTGAACATCTGGAATGAAGTATGGTCTGAAGACATTAAAATGTTATTAAGATAATATTTTTCATCATATAATTAATGTGAAAATATATATAACATAAACAAGTTCCTTGAGAGACATAAGCTACCAAAGCTTACTCAAGAAAAAAAATAGTGGTCTGAGTAGCTCTATCTTTATTAAAGAAATCAAATATTTTTTTAAAACTCTTCTAACAAGAAAAATTCCAGGCCCAGAGTGGCTTTACTGGCAAATTCTGTCAAATGTTTAAGAAAGAAATAATACTAATTTGACACAAAATCTTCTAAAAAACTGAAGAGAAGGAACTACTTACCTAATCATTCTATTAGGCTAGTATTACCCTGAAACCAAAATCAGGTAAGATGTTACCAGACTTATCATAACAGGAGAAACAAAAATTTTCAAAAATTAATAATAACCAAATGGAGTTTGTCCCCAGAATACAACATTGGGTCAACTTTTGGAAATGAATCTATATAAAGTATTATATCAAGACACTAAAGACAAACCATATGATCATTTAAATAGATACAGGAAAAGTGAAATTTGACACCCATTTATGATTAAAAACTCTCAGTAAGCTAAAAATAAAAGAAATTTAGTTAATCCAATAAAAATATCTTTTTTAAAAAAATAGTTTATTGTCAAATTGGTTTCCATACAACACCCAGTGCTCTTCCCCACAAGTACCCTCCTCCATTACCACCACCTCTTTTCCCCCTCCTTCCCTCCCCCTTCAACCCTCAGTTCATTTTCAGTATTCAATAGTCTCTCACGTTTTGTGTCCCTCTCTCTCCCCAACTCTCTTTCCCTCTTCCCCTCTCCCTGGTCCTCCATTAGGTTTCTCCTGTTCTCCTTTCAGACCTATGAGTGCAAACATATGGTATCTGTCCTTCTCTGCCTGACTTACTGCGCTTAGCATGGCACCCTCGAGATCCATCCACCTTGCTACAAATGGCCATGTCATTCTTTCTCATTGCCATGTAATACTCCATTGTATATATATACCACATCTTCTTGATCCACTCATCAAGTGGTGGACATTTAGGCTCTTTCCATGATTCACAAAAATATCTTTTAAAAAATTAAAATCTACAAAAATATCATATTAATGATAAAAGAAGAAATGAATATTTTCTTCTTAAAAAGATATTCTCACTATCCTTATTCAACAGCACGTTAGAAGTCTTAGCTAATAAAATAAGATAAGGAAATTAAAAAGAAATTAAAGGTTTAGATATTGGTAAGGAAGAAATAAAAAACTCAAAGAAAATAAAATTTTTATCTAATGAACAAATTTAACAAGGAAGCAAGATGCAAGGTAAATAATAAAAAATAATTTATATTTCTTTGTATTGGCGATGAACAATTGCCAAATTTTAATTTAAAAATCAATACTATTTATATATAACTAAAAACATGAAATACTTAAGTATAAATTCAACCAAATATGTACACTCTCTGTGTGCTGAGAACTAGAAATTACTTCATGGATTAGAAGTATCAATGTGGCTGAGTGGTCAAATTCTCTGCAAGCTCATCTGTAGATCTGATTAAATCCCCAAGAAAAATCCCTGTAGGATACTTTTTCTCTTTTAGATAATGACAAACAAATTCTAAGACTTACATCAAAAGTCAAAAGAACTAGAATAGCTCAAACAATTTTGGAAATGAAGAACAAAGAGGAGGACTTACACTATCCAATTTCAAGACATAGTATAAAGCTATAATGGGTTTTGATTAAGGACCAGACACAAACATCAGTGGAACAGAATAAAGAGTCCAGAAATAGATTTACACAGGTATGTATGGACAACTGCTCTTTGACAAAGTACAAAGATAATTCAGTGGGAAAAGACAGTCTGTTCAACAAAAATTGCTATAACAGTTAAACATTCAAGTACAAAATAAATAAACATTGACCTATATTTTACACTGTATGAAGTACAGTACACTGTACAAAAATTAACTCAAAATGTATCGTGGACCTATAAAACCTAAAATAAGAAAACGTGAAGAAGAAAACATACAATATCTCTGTGATTATGATACCAAAAGTCCAATATATAAAAGGGGAAAAAATGAAATTAAAATTATCTGCTTTATAAAGATATTGCTAAAATAAAAGAAAACCTGAAATGAGAAAACGTATAGAAGAAAACACAAAATTTCTGTGACTGCATGTTTGGTAAATTTCTTAGACTATGACCCCCAAAATTAAATACATAAAAGGAAAAAATGATAATAAAATTTTATCAATTTAAAACCATCTTCTATTTAAAGATACTGTTAAAATAAAAAGAGCCAAAGCTGCGAAAAAAATATTTAGAAACCATATAATTTGAGAAGGTATTTGTTGCTATTTCAGAATAAAGAATTCTCAAAATTCCCGAAAAAAAAAGAATGAAGTGTTTGCTTCAGCAGTATATACACCGAAAATTGAAACAATACAGAGAAGAGTAGCATAGAGCTTATGTGTGAATGACTCACAAATTCTTGAAGTGTTCTATATTTTTACTGGTTCCAAGTGATAAAAGGTGCAAGCTTCCAATTATTAGATAAATAAGTATTGGGAATGTAATGTACAACATGGGACTAGAATTAGCACCAATTTATGGTATATTTGAAAGTTGCTAAGAGAATAGATCCTAAAAGTTCTCATCACAACTAAAAAAAATTGTTTTTTCTTTTTTTTTAAATCTATATGAGATTGTAACCAAACCCATGTGAGCTCACTCCTTGGTGAGTCAGAAATCGCACCAAGTAGGTTGTCGCAGGGAGAAAACTTTATGTGCAGCAAATAAGACCATCATGAGAAATGGTTTCCAAAGTCATGGCTCCCTGAAAGAGGGTGAATCATTTACTTTTATTTTAGGGTTAGGATGAGTATGTAATGGGAAAGCCTTATATTCATGTGTAGAGGCAGGCATAAGGCCACACAAGAACCTTAAGGCAACATGTCTATACATACATTGTATGTTACGTAAATGAGACTGAATCTCCTCCTTGAGTGGAGAATTTAGTATTATAATGAGGTAAATGTAATGGTAGATCTTTTCAGGGGTCACTCCAAGGTCCATTGCACAAGTTCAAGTTGGGGGGTTTAGCTCAAAGGGTCTGGGTGGTCCGGGGCAGCGGGTTGTCTTGTCATAGCAGTCACCATCATCTGGGGAGGGGGTTAGGTCTTACTTGCTTGAGTTAGGAGGAAAGCCTGAAAAAAGAGCATAGGGGAAAATGTAAGACAAAGGTTAGTGAGCACAAGCAGGTGGGCAGTAAAGACCAGGTGTTCGGGTATATCTGGTGACAGGATGATAAATGTAACAAAACTTAATGTGGTCATCACTTCATAATATATGTAGGTCAATTCATTGCACTGTATGCCTTAAACTTGCATATTATATATGCCAATTATGACTCAGCAAAACTGAAGGAAAAAAGGAAAGAAAGGAAAACTACAATTAGAAAATGGCAAAATATTTAAATAGAAACTTCATCAAAGAAGATTTAACATAGGTGAAAAAAGATATACAAAAAATGTTCAATATCATTAATAATAGTAAACACAAACTAAAAGTATAATGACCTCAAAAAAATGAAAACGAAAACATGACAGCACAAAACCTCTGGATGCAACAACAGTGTCATAAGAGGGAGGTATAAGCAATCTAGGCCTCCCTAAAAAAAAATTAAGAAAGTTCTCAAATACACAATCTAACCTGAAACCTAAAGAAGCTCAAAATAGAACAGCAAATAAAGGACTAAACCAGCAGAAACAGAAAAATAATCAAGATAAGAGCAGAAATCAATGATGTCAAAATCAAAAACAAAAAACAAAACAAAACAAAAACAAAAACAGTAGGACAGATCAATGAACCAAGAGTTTGTTCTTTGAAAAAATTAACAAATTGATTAACCTCTAGTCAGGTTGATCAAATAGAAACAGGAGGACCCAAATAAATGAAGTCAAAAATGAAAGAGGCACCGAGGTGGTTCAGTCCGTTAAGAGTCTGACTTCACGTTGCTCAGAGTGGCTAAAATGAACAAATCAAGAGACTATAGATGCTGGCAAGGATGTGGAGAAACGGGCACCTCCCCCCAACACTATTGGTGGGAATGTAAGTTGGTACAGCCACTCTGGAAAACAGTGTGGAGGTTCCACAAAAAATTATCAGTAGAACTCCCCTATGACCCAGCAGAAGTACTGCAAGGGATTTACCCAAGGGATACAAAAGTGTTGATGCATAGGGGCACATGTACCCCAATGTTCATAGTAGCACTTTCAACAATAGCCAAATCATAGAAAGAGCCTAAATGTCCATCAGCTGATGAATGGAACAAGAAAATGTGGTTTCTATATATAATGCAATACTACATGGCAATGAGAAAGAATGAAATCTGGCCATACATAGTAACGTGGATGGACCTTGAGGGTGTCATGCTAAACGAAATAAGTCAGGCGGAGAAGGACAGATACCAGGTGTTTTCACTCATTGGTTTAGCAGGAGAAACTTAACAGAGGACCATAGGGAGGGGAAGAGAGGGAAGAGTTAGGGGGAGGGAGGGAGGCAAATCATGAGAGACTCTTGAATACTGAAAACAAACTGAGAGCTGAAGGGGTAGAGGGAAAGGGGAAGGGGTAATGGTAATGGAGGAGGGCACTTGTGGGGAAGAGCACTGGGTTTTATATGGAAACCAACTTGACAATAAACTATTAAAAAAAAGAATCCGACTTTGGTTCAGGTCATGATCTCACAGTCTGTGGGTTTGAGCCCTGTGTCAGGCTCTGTGCTGATAGCTCAGAGCCTGGAGCCTGCTTCAGATTCTGTTTTCCTATCTCTCTGCCCTTCCCCCACTTGCTCTCTGTCTCTGTCTCTCAAAATAAAATGAAGACAAAATTTTTTTAATGAAAAAGGAGAGATCACAACCAACATCACACAAATACAAATAATTATAAGAGAAAATTATGAGTAATTATACCCCCCAAAATTGGGCAATCTGGAAGAAATGGAAAAATTTCTAGAAACATACAGACTACCAAAACTGAAACAGGAATAAATAGAAAATTTGATCAAACCCATAATGAATAAAGAAATTGAATCAACCCTTTTCTTTTCCCATGGTCCCCTGTTAGGTTTCTCCTGTTAGACCGTGAGTGACAACATATGGTATCTGCCCTTCTCTGCCTGACTTATTTCGCATAGGATGACTCCCTCTAGGTCCATCCATTTTGATACAAATGGCTGTATTTCATTCCTTCTCATTGCCATGTAGTATTCCATTGTATGTATATACCACATCTTCTTGATCCATTCATCAGGTGATGGACATTTAGGCTCTTTCCATGATTTGGCTATTGTGGAAAGTGCCACTATGAACATTGGGGTTATTGTGCCCCTATGCATCAGCACTTCCCTACCGGTTGGGTAGATCCCCAGCAGTGCTATACTGGGTCATAGGGGAGTTCTACTGACAGTTTTTTGAGAAACCTCCACACTGGTTTCCAGAGCGGTTGTACCAGTTTACATTCTCACTAACAGTGTAGGAGGGTACCCGTTTCTCCACATCCTCGCCAGCATCTATAGTCTCTTGATTTGTTCATTTTAGACACTCTGACCGGTGTGAGGTATTATCTCAGTGTGGTTTTGATTTGTATTTCCCTGATGATGAGTGACACTGAGCGTCATTTCATGTGCCTGTTGGCCATCTGGATGTCCTCTTTGGAGAACTATCTGTTCAAGTCTTCTGTCCATTTCTTCACTGGATTATTCGTTTTTTGGGTATGGAGTTTGGTAAGTTTCTTGTAGATTTTGGATACTGCCATGACCCTCCCTGGCCGCTCTGGCCTGTGCGGGAGAGCCGGCATGGGTTCTTTTCCTGAGGGAAGATAAGAGAGAAGGAAAAAGGGGAACGTACGGAAAATAAAACACAACACTCACGGTTTCTGGTTATGCGGAGAGAGAGAGAGTGAGTTTATTAAAAGGGTTGTATATATACAATCTCAGGGCAGAGAGATCAAAGCATATGACTTTACGTCAGAAATACCAGGTAAAAGAAACGCCCCAATCAGCCTTCAGCAAAGCTGGGAGGCGGAGAATTAACACTGAATGGGTTTTGATCTTAATGCATCTTAGGTCATGCCATGCCAGAGAGATACCATCTCTAGCTTCCTGATGCAAATCTTGTTACTGGCTCACTCTGCTGAGTGAATAATCCTAGCCTTGAGGCAGACAGAAACATGGCGGTCCCCAACAGGATACTAGCCCTTTATCTAATATGCCATTTACAACTATCTTTTTCCATTCTGTCAGTTGCCTGTTAGTTTTTTTATTGTTTCCTTTGCAGTGCAGAAGCTTTTAATTTTGATGAGGTCCCAATAGTTCATTTTGGTTTTTTATTTTCTTGCTGTGGGGATGCGTCAAGTAGGAAATTGCTATGACTGTGGTCAAGGAGGCTGTTTCTTGCTTTCTCCTCTAGGTTTTTGATGGTTTCTTGTCTCACATTCAGGTCCTTTATCCATTCTGAGTTTATTTTTGTGAGTGGTGTAAGAAAGTGGTCTAGTTTCATTCTTCTCCATGCTGCTGTCCAGTTCTCCCAACACCACCTGTTAAAGAGGCTGTCTTTTTTCCATTGGATGCTCTTTCCTGATTTGTCAAAAATTAGTTGGACATACACTGTGGATCCAGGTTTGGAATCTCTATTCTATTCCATTGGTCTATGTGTCAGTTTTTGTGCCAATACCATACTGTCTTGATGATGACAGCTTTTTAGTAGAGGCTAAAGTCTGGGATTGTGATGCCTCCCATTTTGGTTTTCTTCTTCAGTATTTCTGAGGCTGTCTGGGGTTTTTTGTGGTTCCATACAAATTTTAAGATAGTTTGTTCTAGTTTTGGGAAGAATGCTAGTGCAACTTTGTTGGGGATTGCACTGAAAGTGTAGATTCCTTTGGGTAATAATGGCAATTTCACAATGTTTATTCTTCCTATCCATGAGCATGGAATGTTTTTCCATTTCTTTGTGTCTTCTTCAATTTCTTTCATAAGCTTTCTATGGGTTTCATTATACGAGTCTTTTACATCTTTGGTTAGGTTTATTCCTAGGTATTTATGTTTTTTTGTGCAATTGTAAATGGAATAAGTTCATTGATTTCTCTTTCTGTTGCTTCATTATTGGTATATAAAAATGCAACTGATTTCTGTACATTGATTTTGTACCATGCGACTTTGCTGTGCAATTCATGGATCAGTCCTAGAAGGCTTCTAGTGGAGTCGATCGGGTTTTCCATGTAGAGTATCATGTCACCTGCAAATAGTGAAAGTTTTACTTCTTCTTTGCAGATTAAGATGCCTTTTATTTCCTGTTGTTGTCTGATGGCTGATGCTAGGAATTCTAGCACTATGTTAAATAACAGTGGTGAGAGTTGACATCCCTGTTGTGCTCCTGATCTCAGCGGGAAAGCTCTCAGTTTTTCCCCATTGAGGATGACATTAGCTGTAAGCTTTTCATAAATTACTTTAATAATGTTTAAGTAAATTCCTTCTATCCCAACTTTCTGGAGGGTTTTTATTAAGAAGGGATGTTGTATTTTGTCAAATGCTATTTTTGCATCTATCAACAGGATTATATGGTTTTTATCTTTTCTATGGTCATGGTCATGGAGAGGGGCACTTGTGGGAAAGAGCACTTGGTGTTATATCGAACCCAACTTGGTAATAAACTATTAAAAAAAGAAATTGAATCAGTAATAAAAAAAAATCTCCCAAAAAACAAGAGTCCAGGGCCCGGGTCAGATACCTTTCCAGGGGAATTCTACCAAACATTTAAAGAAGAGTTAACACCTATTCTTTGGGCTACTCTAAAAATTGAAATACAAGAAAAATGTCCAAACTCATTCTATAAGGCCAGCATTACTCTGTTTCTAAAACCAGACAAAGACGCTCCTGAATAGGATAACTACAGACTAATTTCCCTGATGAACATGGTTGCAAAATTTCTCAACAAGGTACTAGCAAAGACAATCCAACAACACATTAAAATAATTTTTTACTACACTCAAGTGGGATTCACCTCTGGGATGCAGGGCTGATTCAATATCTACGAATCAATCAACATGATATATTACATTAATTAAAGAAAGGATAAGAACCACATGAGATTCTCAATAGATGCAGAAAAAGCATTTGACAAAATACAGAATCCTTTCTTGATAAAAACCCTCAGGAAAGTAACAATAGAAGGAACATACCTCAAGATCGTAAAAGCCATGTATGAAAGACCCACAGCTAATCTCACCCACAATGGGGAAAACTGAGAGCCGCCCCTCAAGGGTCAGTAACACGACAGAGATTCCCATTCTCATCACTGTTGTTTAACATAATGTTGGAAGTCCTATCCCCAACAATCGGAAAGCACAAAGAAATGAAATGCATCAATATATGCAAGGATGAAGTCAACCTTTCACTCTTTACAAACAACATGATACTCTATGTGGAAAACCCAAAGACTCAACCAAGAAACTCCTAGAAGTGATACATGAATTCACTGAAGTCACAGGATATAAAATCAACATAGAGAGATTTGTTGCATTTCTATACACCAATAAAGACACAGTAGAAAGAAAAATCAAGGAATCGACCCCATTTACAATTACACTGAAAGCCATAAATTACCTAGAATTAAGTAACCAAAGAGGTGAAAAATCTATACACTGAAAACTATAGAAAGCTTATGAAAAAAAATTAAAGAAGACACAAAGAATTGGAAAAACATTCCATGATCATGGATTGGAAGAACAAATATGGTTAGTATGTCAATAATACCCAAAGCTATCGATATATGCAATGCAATACCTATCAAAATAACACCAGCATTCTTCACAGAGCTAGAACAACCCTATAATTTGTATCTCCTGAAAAAGAAAACCAAAGCTGGAGGCTTCACAATTCCAGGTTTCAATTTGTTTTGAAAAGCTGTAATCATCAAGAGAGTATGGTACTGGGAGGAGCCAAGATGGCAGAGAGGAAGGGAGCTCTGTAAACTTCGTCTGCCCCATCTATCAAACTGAGAAGGACATTACTCCCATCTGCAAGAGCAGAAGGAGAAAATACAGAATTCAGAAAGAAGACAACCTCAAAGATACCTGAGTGAGTGAGTGCAAACTGGGGAGATTGGAAAACGGCACAGCCCGAGATGGGCAGGGGAGGTGGGAGCCCCAGCCCAATACGGGGAAAGCTTGCTGAGCTGGAGAGATAAAGGGAAGAGACAGAGAAACTGAACATACTCATAGTACTGCCTCTGGGGAAGATATAAAGAACGTTTAACCACACTTGGAGAGAGAAACTCTCACTCCATATATAACTGCTGGGCAGCTCAAATCCTGAACCCAGGTGGCACAAGGGAAGGAACAGCTTCCAGACCTGTGCCATCCCAGCGGGGAGTCAGTGGCTGTGGCAGTGGCCCCAGGGGCGCTCACTTTACCCTCGGCTACTGGAGTGGGAGCACGCACCTCATTTCCACGGCGCATCTCACCTCCAGTATTGGTCAAGCGAATCCCAAATCCTGGGTCCCAACAAGGAAAAAATAGCCCCCACCCCAACACGATCCAGGCAAGGAGTTGGAGGCGGTGGAGGCCAGGGTTTGTGCTTAGGCTGCAGGAGCTTACAGCTCATTTCCAGCAGCATCCAGCACCTCGGGAAACAGTAGGAATCCCAGCCAGCCAAGAGACCCTGCTCCCTCCCCCTAGGCTATTGCTATCCCAACTGGGGGCTGGGAGTCACAGCAGAGTCTGTGAGGGCATGCACTTCACCTCCTGCTGCGCACCTCACCTCAGGCAGAGCACCTCACCTCAGGCAGCACACCTCGCCTCAGGCAGCGGCTGCCGAAGTCCTGGCTTGAGCCAAAAGAAACTGATCCCTCTCCCTAAGAAGACAGTTGACACAGCAAGTACATCTCAACTGTGGTAGCATAAAAGTGCATGAAATAGGATTTTGAAACGAGGCGGGTCTGGAAAATACAACTTGGTTCAGTTGCAGCACAAGGAGATAGGACTCATTAGAGTGGCCTACAGTGCCTAGTCCCAGCAGAGTGTGGCATGCCACCATTTTACTCTCTGTAGCCACCAAGATGGAGCCTCTGAGAGCAGCCTCCAAGACCTACCACACCAAACCACGCCTATCTGCAAGGGGGAGCTTCTACTTCTTTTTTTTTTTTTTAATTCCTTTTTCTTCTTTTTTGTACTTACTTTTTATTATTATTACCTTTTTTACTTAAATTTTTAAAAAAGTTTTACTCCTTATTTTCTATTCTCCTCTCTCCCTCTTTTTTTTTTTCTTTCTTGCAATCCAGATATATTCCCCTGTATCTCATCTTTCTCTCTCCCCTCAACTGGCCATACACATTTAGAGTGTCCATTGTCCTTTGTTGTCTCTGACCACCTTTATTATTTTCTTTTCTTTTCTTCTTTCATCTCTTTCTTCTCCATTTTCTTTCTTTCCTTTACCCCCTTTAATTTGTTTGTTCGTTTAATTTCTCTGTGCGTTTGTGTGTTTCTGTTCCCTTGTGTTTGTCTGTCTGTTTTCTTTCATAGGGCAACACCAAGAAACAAGCCAAAGTGTGCATGATGGCGAGTCCCAAATATTGCTGAGTAGGGAAATAAAATATTCAAAAGCACAACAAAAGACTGAGAGATACCATTAAAAGAATATTTCCTGAAACAACAGACCCAGGACAGACAATAAGCCTCCTTTAACAGAGCTATATAAACACGTGCACAGAGCACAATGAGCCTTTTAAAGCTGACAAGAAACAGAAAACTAGTAAAAATGACAAAACGAAAGAACACTCCCCTCAAGAACCTCCAGGAAGAAGTCACAGCCACAGAACTGCTTAAGGCAGATCTAGACAACATACCGGATCAAGAATTCAAAAAACATGTCATAAAATTAATGGCTGGGGTTAAAAAAAGCATCAAGGAAGCAACTGAGACAAAGACTAGAGACTTTCAAAATAGGTGTAATGAGTTTAAAAAGGCTATAAATGAGGGGAATAACAAACTGGAGGCAGCCACCTCAAGGATTAATGAGGAAGAGAGAAAAATAGGTGAATTAGAAGATATAGTTATAGTAAAAGAGGATGCAGAAAAAAAGAGGGGTAAACTGATCCAAAAGCAGGAAAGGAGAATTCGAGACCTGAGTGATACAATCAAACAGAACAACATCCGGATCATAGGAATTCCTGAAGAGGAAGACAGAAAGGTCCTGAAGGGATACTAGACCAAATTATAACTGAGGATTTCTCAAATCTGGGAAAAGAAATAGACATTCAAATTCAAAGGCACAAAGAACCCCCTTAAGACATAATTTGAATCGACATTTGGCACGACATCTCATAGTGAAAATGGCAAAATATAAAGATAAAGAGAGAATTCTGAAACCAGCTAGGGAGAAAAGGGCCCTCACCTACAAAGGGAAACCTATCAGAGTGGTTACAGACCGATCTAATGAAACTTGGCAGGCCAGGAAGGAATGGCAGGAAATCTTCAAGGTGATGAACAGAAAAAACATGCAGCCAAGAATCTTTTATCCAGCCAGCCTGTCATTCAAAATAGAAGGAGAGATAAAAGTGTTCCCAAATAAACAAAAATTGAGAAAATTCATGACCACCAAACCAGCCCTACAAGAAATCCTAAGAGGGACACTATGAGGGAAATCTTGCAAAGAGTACAAGATGCAAGAGACACCACTATAAACATGAATTCTATGGAGAACCCAATGACTCTAAACCCACATTTTTCAGTAATAACACTGAATGTCAATGCACTAAATGCTCCAACCAAACGACACAGAGTAGCAGAATGGATAAAAAAACAAAATCCATCTACTTGCTGTCTACAAAAGACTCATTTTCGACCTGAAGATACCTTCAGGTTGAAAGGAAAGGGATGGAGAAATATCTATCATGCAACTGGAAGCCAAAAGAAAGCCAGAGTAGCCATACTTCTATCAGACAAACTGGACTTTAAAGTAAAGGCAGTAACAAGAAATTAATAAGGACATTATATAATAATTACAGGGTATCTCCATCAGGAAGAGCTAACAATTATAAATATCTATGCGCCAAATTCGGGAGTGCCCAAATACATAAAATAATTAATCACAGACAGAAACAATCTTAATGATAAGAATGTGCTAATTGCAGGGGACTTTAATACTCCACTGACAGCAATGAATAGATCAACCAGATAGAAAATCACCAAAGAAGCAATGGACCTGAACGACACATTGCAACAGATGAAATTGATAGACATATTTAGAACTCTGCTTCCTGAAGTTAGGAAATTCACCTTCGTTTCGAGTGCACATGGCACATTCTCCAAGATACAACACATACTGGGGCATAATGCAGCCCTTTATAAGTATAAGTGAATAGAGATCATACCATGCACACTTTCACATCACAATGCTATGAAACTTGAAATTAACCACAGGAAAAAGTCTGGAAAAACTCTTAAAATGTGGAGGTTAAAAACCACCCTACTAAAGAATGATTGGGCTAATCAGGCAATTAGAGAAGAAATTAAAAAAATATATGGAAACAAGTAAAAATGAAAATACAACAATCCAAAATCTATACGATGCAGCAAAGGCAGTCCTAAGAGGAAAGTATATTTCAATGCAGGCCAATTTCAACAAGCTAGAAAAAGCTCAAAATTCAAAGTCTAACAGAGCACCTACTGGAACTAGAAGGAAAGCAGCAAGAGCACCCCAAACCCAGAGAAATAATAAACAACAGGGCAGAAATAAATAATATAGAATCCTAAAAATCAGTCGAGCAGATCAATGAAACCAAGAGTTGGTTCTTTGAAAAAATAAACAAAATTGGTAAACCTCTAGCCAGGCTCCTCAGAAAGAAAAGAGAGAGAACCCAGATAGACAGAATAATGAATGTACCTGGATCTATCACAACTAATCCCTTGGAAATACAAGCAATCATCAGAGATTACTATGAAAAATTATATGCCAACAAACTGGACAACCTAGAAGAAATGGACACATTCCTAAATGCACATGCACTACCAAAAGTCAAACAGGAAGAGATAGAAAGCATGAATAGACCAATAACTAGGGAAGGAATAGAATCTGTTATCAAAAATCTCCCAACGAATAAGAGCCCAGGGCCAGAGGGCTTCCCAGAGGAATTCTACCAAACATTTAAGTAGAGCTAATGCCCATTCTTCTCAAACTATTCCAAAAAATAGAAATAGAAGGAAAACTTCCAAACTCATTCTCCGAAGCCAGCATCACCTTGAAACCCAAACGAGACAGAGACTCAGCAAAAAAGGAGAAATACAGACCAATATCCTTAATGAATACAGATGCAAAAATACTCAACAAGGTACTAGCAAATCGAATTCAACAGCATGTAAAAATTACATCCATCATAATCAAGTGGGATACATTCCTGGGTAACAGGGCTGGTTAAATATTCGCAAATCCATCACGGTGATCCATCACATTAACAAAGAAAGAATAAAAACCATATGATCCTGTTGATAGATGTAGAAAAAACATTTGACAAAATACAGCACCCTTTCTTAATAAAAACCCTTGAGAAAGTTGGAAGAGAAGGAACTTACCTAAACATTATAAAAGCAGTTTATGAAAAGTCCACAGCTAATATCATCCTCAATGGGGAAAAACTGAGAACTTTCCTCCTAAGATCAGGAACACGACAGGGGTTTCCAATCTCAGCACTGATATTTAACATAGTGCTGGAAGTCCTAGCATCAGCATTCAGACAACAAAAGGAAATAAAAGGCATCACAATTGCTATAGAAGAAGTCAAACTTTCACTTTTCACAGATGACATGATACTCTAAATGGAAGACTTGGCAGACTCCACAAGAAGCTTTCTAGAACTGATCGATGAATTCAGTAAGGTTGCAGGGTACAAAATCCATGTACAGAAATCAGTAGCATTCTTATACCCCAAAAATGAAGCAGTGGAAAGAGAAATCAAGAAACTGATCCCATTCACAATTGCACGAAAAACCATAAAATACCTAGGAGTAAACCTAACGAAGGATGTAAAAGACCTATATGATGAAAACTAGAGAAAACTTATGAAAGAGATTGAAGAAGACACCAAGAAATGGAAAAACATTCCCTGTTCATGGATCAGAAGAATAAACATTGTGAAAATGTCATTACTACCCAAAGCAATCTACACATTCAATGCAATCCCCATCAAAATTGCACCAACATTCTTCTCAAAGCTAGAACAAATTATCCTCAATTCATATGAACCACAAAAGACCCCGAATAGCCAAAGTCATACTGAAGAAGAAAACCAAAATGGGAGACATCACAGTCCCAGACTTTAGCCTCTACTACAAAGCTGTCATCATCAAGACAGTGTGGTATTGGCACAAAAACTGACACATAGACCAATGGAATAGAATAGAGAACCCAGAACTGGGCCCGCAAATGTACGGCCAATTAATTTTTGACAAAGCAGGAAAGAGTATCTGATGGAAAAAAGACTGCCTCTTTAGCAGGTGGTGCTGGGAGAACTGGACAGCAACATGCAGAAAAATGAAACTAGACCACTTTCTTACACCATACACAAAAATCAACTCAAAATGGCTGAAGGACCTGAATGTGAGACAGGAAACCATGAAAACCTTGAGGAGAAAGTGGGAAACAACCTCCTTGACCTCAGCCACAACAATTTCCAACTCAACACATCCCTAACGGCAAGGGAAATGAAACAAAACTGGACTCTTGGGACCTCATCAAGATCAGAAGCTTCTGCACTGCAAAGGAAACAATCAAGAGAACTAATAGGCAACCAACAGAATGGAAAAGGATAGCGGCAAATGGCATATCAGTTAAAGGGCTAGTATTCAAAATCTACAAGGAACTCACCAAACTCCACACCCAAAAAACAAATAACCCATTGAAGAAATGGGCAGAAGGCATAAACAGAGACTTCTCCAAAAAGGACATCCAGATGGCCTACAGGCACATGAAACAATGCTCAACATCATTCATCATCAGGGAAACACAAATCAAAACTACACTGAGATACCACCTCACACCAGTCAGAGTGACTAAAATGAACAAATCAAGAGACTATAGATGCTGGC
>PJEM01006515.1:90383-103397 GCA_004023845.1 Helogale parvula | reverse complement strand
GAGAAACATCACTGGTCAAGACCATTGCTCAGGTAGAGAAATTACTGGTCGACAAAGCAGGAGCCTCTAGCGGGCGTAGGTAGAGTCTTTATTGTGAAAAATTTTTTAAGTTGTATTTTTTACTTGACTGATTGTGGTAAGAACACTTCAATGAATTCTACCCTCTTAACAAAGCTTTTTAAGTGCACAGTATAGCACCATTCATCATAGGCAAGAATGCCCTTTAATAATGAGTTTGGGGGCGCCCGGGGGCTCAGTCAGTTAAGCGTCCAACTTTCGCTCAGGTCACGATCTCGCGGTTGTGGGTTTGAACCCCGCATGGGGCTCTGTGCTGACAGCTCAGAGCCTGGAGCCTGCTTCCGATTCTGTGTCTCCCTCTCTCTCTGCTCCTCCCCCACTCGTGCTCTGTCTCTCAAAAAAAAAAAATGTTAAAGAAATTAAAAATGAAAGTGAGTTTGGGAGGACCAGCTCTGATCGTTTTGGGGGGAGGGTGTGGGTCTTCACCATCTCCAAGAAAGTGGGAACAGGGTGGCCGGCAGACACGGGCTAGAATTTCCGCAAGGCTGCCGACTCCAGGAAAGCAGATACCGAGTTTGCCGGCTGTCTCCTGTAGCCCCAGCGTCTAGCGCAGTGCATGCACTTGATACACATTCTTACCTTGACCTGACTTGAACTGGAGGGCTCACTAAGTTTCCGCTGCATCTCCCTCCCACGATCCCATTGACTTAACAACTTGCAGTGATACGGAGTGCTTGCTGATCTCAGTTCTGTCTGACTCAGCCCTTTCTCTAGAACCCTTGGCGCTGGTCCACCCACCCCACCTCAGGGCATCCATATGCAGATTTGGGACGACTGCTCATTCCTTTTCGGTTGCCACTCACCCTCTCACGAAACAGGGGACCACTTCGTCAGCCGGTATTTGGTTGAGCCAGGAGGAGCACACGCCGTGGTGAATTGGTCCTTCTCCATCTAGCAGAGTAACCAAAGCGGTCTGGGGCACCTCCTGCCCCCCAGGTTCCCGGTCCCCGGCCTCCCCCCACCCTCCAGAGCAGAAGCCCCCAAGTTTGTGCCTTTGCATTCCTTGTCTGGACCCCTTCCTCTGAAGGGGACATGGTATAGTTGGGGTGAGTCGAGGCTCTGAAACGGCCCAGGGTTCCTGTGGGTGCGGGTGAGTGGGATTCAGATCGGGCCCACTGAGAAGGTCACGGTCAATGTGCTTTGGGTGACTTTACAGGATGCCAGTATCCAAACGCCCCAGACACTGTGCATTTAGATTGCTTTATCAAGGAGGGAAAACACAGGAGAAAATTGCTAGGGAATCTGATAGACCTACAATCTGTTTGATGGACACAAAGCGGCAGGGCGTTTCCGCCTTGAGGGCTGGGTGGGGGCGTTGTGCTGGAGTCACTGCCTTGGGGGAGGGTGGTGATGAGGAGGGTTCTCAGGCTTGGGGAGCAGAGGTGAACTTCAAGTGCACATCTTTCTCCCTTCCAGATTCTGCACAGGGCAGGCTCTGCCTGAAGGGGCAATGCACCTGCTCTGTTTTCTCCCCCCGCCCCTGGCCTTGGGGATGGGTCTCCTCCCCCAGGAACTGTGGGGGTGGCAGAACTGCAGGGGTCGAGGGGGAGGCAAATGCAGACCCGGAGGCTCCCCCAGTGCCTTTGCCCACCTCGGGTGCGGTAGGAGACAATGGCCACGGTGAGGTGTACCTCGTCGGGGTACATGTCTGGGGAGGAGCTAATGGAGTAGTAGCGAGGCTGCAGCAGAGACAGCTGGGTCAGGAGCAGGCTGGTGGGCATCTGGATGGACGGGAACTCCTCCAGCACCTCCACGACGGTGGGGTTCTTGCCCCACTTCCACTCCTCGTACTCCTGCAAACCCTGTGCCAAGGAGAGGGACACGGGACTCGCACCCCCTCCTGGTACGCATGTCCAACGAGGGTGCCAGGAGGTCCGCGGAAGGTCATTAGTCCTAATAAGGGATGGTTAACATTTGTGCAGTACCTACTCCATGCCAGACTTTAATTCTTACAACGACTATCTGAAATAAGTATGATTGTTCTCCCTATTTTATAGATGAGGAACCACACTACTGTGGATGCCCTGTGGCTTCAAGGCAGTGATTCTGGGTTTTGAATCTAGGTGAGGGGTGGCAAACTTCAGCCCAACACCCGTGAGCTAAGCGTTGTTTTTTATGTGGCTAAACGGATGGGGGGCAGGGGGAGGAAATCAAAAGAAGAACACTAGTTCACGACACAAGAATGTGATCTGAAATTCAAATTTCTGTGCCCACAAATGAGGTTTGATTGGACCCTGGCCACGCCCACTCCCTTAGGCGCTGTCTCTGCTGTGGGCTATCATGGGAGAATTTAAGGGTTGTGATAGGGACCTCATGGATCAGGACCCTAACATATTTCCTACCTGGCTGTCTATGGGAAAAGGTTGCTGACACCTGCTCTAGGCACTGTGGCTCCAAAATCTGTGCTCCCAACCATTGTAGGTCCTGCCATATGTAAAAGTCAAGAGAGAATCACTTGGAAGTGGAAGGAGCCACGACTTGCGAATACAGACTCAGACCTGTGATTTGTGAATTTGCAGGGCTGGAGAGGCATAGGTCAAGTTCAAGGCGGTGAGCGACAGCCCCAAAGGAACAGGTGAGGGTGTGGAGGCCCACGTCCAGGGGCGCGGAGACAGCAGGACCCAGCTGCTGCCAGGGAACAGAGGAACTCTCTGTGGCTCTGTAGTTATTTTTCCTACATCTCAGAAGCTGCCCTGGGCAGTTTATACAAGGCTCAGACTTTCAGGAATAAAGCCTATTATAAGTGCATCATGTAACAAAGCTTTTCCTTACCTAACGATGACCCTTGCTCTGCTGATAGGGTGTGGCACCCTTGAGGACGTGCCCCCCAGACCTCCAGTCTCACTGACCTCTAGCCACACGGGTGCAGTGAGCCAAGAGCCTCAGGAACTGCTCTCTGAAATGGACACCCACCAGAAACAGACATGGATCCCCAGTGCTGGTCCTTCCGAAGGCTATGGCTGGCCTTCCAGATGCTTCCATTCAAACTTCCTTCCCTCTCCTTCACCTGGGGTCAGACTTGTCGGAGGTCTGATGGATCTCCCAGCCTTATCTGAGTCTCCCATTTTTCTCTTACTCAGGTGTTCCCCGTATTAAAAATCTTCACTCATTTAATCCCACCTTAGAGTTTGCGCTCTTTGGAAGAAATGGGCCAAGACATACAGTTTATCACATTCTACCTGAAATCATCCTGTCCAAACAGTGCTGATCTCTGGTCCCTCTGCATAGCAGCCCCTGACTCATTAATCACATCTTTAAATTAAAGTTATGCAGGTACATAGGGTAAATAGTTCAACAATTCTGCAAAGCTTATGATGAAAATTAATGCTCTGATTTCTCCAATCTGTTTCCAACTCCCCAGAGGTAATCCCTTACAACTTTCAATACATGTTCCTTTCGGTGTTTCTTTTCTCATTTCTAAATACAGGTGACCCTCAAACAACATGGGTCCCTCAAACAGTTTCTTTTCTCTAACTTACTTTATTGTAAGAATACAATATATAGTACATATAACATACAAAATATATGTTAATCGACTCTTTATATTCCTGGTTAAGCTTCCGGTCAACTGTAGGCTATATTTGTGGCTATTTGGGGGGGGGGAGTCAAAAGTTATATGTAGATTTCTACTACATGGGGGGTGGTTAGCACCCCTAACCCTGGCATTGTTAAAGGGCCGACTGTCACACACATTCTTTGATTAGACTCTTCCCCTCTGCCCATCATTCAGTGCCTTCTCTGGACAGCAGAAGAAAGCTTAACTATGCTTTGCAGGTGCCTTGCTTAGTGGGGAGGAGGTCCCACTGGGAGAAGTCTGGGTGGCTCTCCGGGGTAGGATTCCTGCTGAGCAAGGTAAGCTTGGGCAAGGGAGCCCCAGATTTCAAAGCAAGGATGACAGAACTGTTTGTTTGATTCATTTTGCCATCAGAGGGCCTCCTATATCTTGCAGTCCTACCAATATTTCCTCTGCTTTGGGAAAGGCCTCTCTCTAAAACAGGGAAATGGGATTCTCTATATCTTTTCCTCCAAAGTATGGGCTCAGATAGAACTAACGGAAGCTCAAGAATTCCAAAGGAAGGAGGAACAAGAGTTAGCACAGCAATTTCTACTGGGCCAGAGAACTCTGAGATTCAACAGGGTTACCCTCGTTCTGTCAGACCTTAGTTAGAATGAAGGGAGATGGTCAAGACAAGCCAAAATGGACTAGCCAATATGGCGACCATCTGCAAACTAAAAATTGGTAACTCTTGCTCAACACTGCCACCTGCTGGCTGGACGACTGTTGTAATAGTTCTATAACTCTCCACCTACTAGGAGGTGAAAGGAGCCCTTGGGGGTGTATGAGGCCAGGGACCGACCTTGCTGAGGACCAGTAGTCGCTGCTTCTCTTTCTCGCTGGTGGCCAGAGAGGCAAACTGCTGCAGCTGCAGCGGCGTGGGCGGCGTGGTGATGTCCAGGTAGTACTTGAAGGCCTGGAAGATGGTGCAAGGAGGGAGGCGGTGCTCATCCGTCCAGTTACTGATGACTCCTATGAAGGTACAATGGAGGTGAGGGGTGGGTGGCGGGGGAGGGCGGGGGAGGGGAGTCTGAGCTCTGAGGGCTTAGGTCCTGGTCAGGAAGGCCAGATTTGCTCCCGGGAGAGAGGCAAGCAGCCCCTTGGCTTGACACCTTCCATGTCCCACATCTACACCCAGGGCTCCGGAAACTATGTAATCGATCACCTCATATATGCAAGGTGTATATCCAAAATCAATTGAGCAACCCAGTTCAAAATTAAAAAAAGAAACCTTTATTAAAATAGCATCAGACAGGGGCGCCTGGGTGGCTCAGTTGGTTGAGCATCCGACTTCGGCTCAGGTTCTCACGGTTCGTGGTTCGAGCCCTGTGTTGGGCTCTGTGCTGACAGCTCAGAGCCTACAGCCTGCTTCGGATTCTGTGTCTCTTTCTCTCTGCCCCTCCCCTGCTCATGCTTTGTCTCTCTCTGTCTCTCAAAAATAAATAAATGTAAAAAAAAAATCCTTTTAAATAGCATGAGACAGTCCCGTGGCATTCTATGCAGCGAGCGCCCACACTGAACACGGGTCTATTTTGGCTCTGTCTGCCCTCGCACGGTGCCAGCCTTCCGAACCTCGAAGTAGGATTCCAGTGTTTAAAATTACAAACATTCCTAGCACTTTCCTAGCACTTTCTCTATGCCAAGTGCCATTCTCCATTAATTCACTTAGTTTTCACAACAGTTCCAGGTGATTGGTGCTATTATTATCATCCCTGTTTTGCCACTGAGGAAAATGGAAGAAGCACAGAGAGGTCAAGGAACTTGCCCAAGGCCACACAGCTCGTAAGTGTGAAGTCAGGCCGCACTGCTCCAGACCTTGTTCTAACTACTACGCTGGTACCGCTTCTGTGTAATCTTCAGCTGACAGAGCCCCTACACACAAGCCTGTACTTTATATCAGGGGCTGAACCCAAGATAAAAAGTGCTGTTCCAACACGAAGGAAGAACTTGACTGGGTAGGATTTATGAAGATAAAGTGTTGTCTCTTGAAAGTGGTATCTTTCCTCTTCTTCTTATTTTTTAATGTTTATTTATTTATTTTGAGAGAGTGGGAGGGGCAGAGAGAGAGAGAGAGAATCTCAAGCAGGCTCCATGCTGTCAACGCAGAGCCCAATGTGGGGCTTGATCTCATGACCTGTGAGATCATGACCTCAGCCGAAATCAGGAGTTGGACACTTAACCGACCGAGCCACCCAGGCGCCCCAGAAGTGGTATCTTTCAACGGACTTTTCAGCAGGGTGTGGACCACATACTATTTTCACATTCTGCTCTGACGGTACACGTAGCTCCTGCGTAAAGGTGATACATCACCATATCACGGGCTGTCATGGAAGGTCACTGTGGGTCCTTGTACCTGAGGCCTGGGCTCACCTGCGCCTACTGAGATGAAGCACTGGGACCCATTTGCCTTTGAGAGTTCTTCAAAAGGAATGTCAAGGTTGGTCACTGAACCAGACTGGAACCTCATCTAATGAGGTCAAAAATGCGGTTCAACCTCTACAGGGCCATCGAGCTGCATATAGTGCCTTTTGATTTTAAGAGGAGGGAGGGGTCCTTCAGAGGCGGTGGTGACGAAGGCAGGCAGGAGCCCCTCCCCCCAAGTATGAGCTATGGATGTCCTGGCATCACCGACACTGGCTCAGCCAGTTGGGCCAAGGCTGTCTGGCCATGAGACAGGGAGGAGTCATCGGTCCCCTAAGCTGGAGATGACAGAGACCCATTGTCCCACCTGGATTGGTGACTCAGAAGGAGGGTCCCCTCCCCCCCCCAGGACACGCCCTGCCCTGGGAGCTCCCTGGAGAAGGGGAGGAGCCTCAGGACCAGCGGGGCGGGGCAGGGGCGGGGCCTAGCCCTGCCGTATTACCCAGAGCTGTGTTCCGCTCCTCCAGCAGCTCCACCTTCACCAGCTGGTTGACTGGGGGTGCATCCTCCAGCCGCTCCATCAGGGCGGTCACCAGGTCGTCGCGGTTGCCAGGGAAGACGCCTAGGTGGTCCCCAGGCTGGTACTGCAGCTCCTGATTCCCGTTGGTGTGGAGACGCACGAAGATGGTGGATCGGCTGGAGGGAAAGTTTAGGAACAGTTGGATAAGGGTCACCAGCGACTGCCTCCTCTCCTTGCTTCTCTGTCTCTTCTTGTGGCGGCAATCCCCCTCCTTCCGTTCTCTGTGGAGCCCCCAGTCCTCTGCCCCCGTCATTCCACACCCCAGCTTTTAGCACGGTCACCCATGAGCTCCTCAGTGCAAACCCAATGAGAAGTTCCCAGTGCGCATCTTGGTCCTGGAGGAAGCACACGACACGGCCGCTCACTTCCTCCTCCTCAACTCCTTTCTCCTGGATTCTAGCACCCCAGGCTCTCCTGAACTTCTCTCCTTGGCGGTCCCTTCTCATCTCCCCAAACTCTGGGCGTGAGAGTACCTCTGGGTTCAGTCCTCAGATTCCTTGCTTTTCTATGTTCCTTAACCTGCCTTTCTCCAAACACTTCCCGTCATCTGTCCTCTAGTAGAGTTCACATGGTCTGTGGTCGGGCCCCCTGCCTGCCCCCTGTCCTCCAAAGCAATGCAGACTCTAGACGGCAAGGACTCTGTTTTGTCCACTGCTCTGTTCCTGCCAAAGAGGACTGTGCACTGCACGTAGTTGGTACTCAAGAAATATTTATCAGACAGGGAGCCCTCAGACTCCCAGGGTTAACCAGCAGCCACAACAGACTCTGTGCCAGGACTAATTGGGGTTCTCCCAGGAATCACTACCCCACTGGAGTGAAGGCAGTGGAGTCCCCAGTCCGTGTATTGCTGTCTCTTTGGAAATCTCATGCTTTTTTAAGGGGGGGGGGGGGGGGGGGGGAGGACTCATATTGTCATGGAAAAGAAAAACAGAATTGGTCTTTGGTATGTGCAAATCCACCACTATCAATTTGAGAGATCTAAGGGGAAAAAGCAGCGAGAAACCCATTTATATCTACCACGCACTTGACTTTTGCATTGGTTGTTGAATTTTAAGGGCAGAAGGTGTATGCTAAGTGAAGGCTTCACGAATGAATTCACAGACTATGATCATTCCGGTCCTTTAAAAAGTTTTAGGACAGATCCACCTGAACACTTGCGGGCCAGTCACACTTGGGTAAATCAGATGCTTTGTGCTCTTCGAGTCTGCATTTCAGATCTGCTTTTATTCATTGTCAACTGGTTCTCAGTTTGTAGAGACCCTTCAGATTCGATGGGAAGTTTCTACATTCTCCATGGTATGTAAATCAACACTTGAATAGATAAATGGGACTCGCTATTTAAAGGATTCTCTGGCACACCCAAGAAGCCTTTTGTGCTGCAAATAGCCACCATTATTAAAAATAGTTGTGCTGGCACATTCACTTTTTGCAAGTATTTTCTTGAAGCAAGGCACCCCTGTCCTTAGTCCGGTGGGGAGATGGGGGCTGAAATTGTGAATGGTGGTGTCAGGGTCTGGGGTCCCATTCTCCTTTCCTGGACAGATTTTGCTTTCCCTGGGGCACTAATCTTGTCAATTATAGGGACTTGAACGATGGTTTCTGCTCTGAGCTCACAGGGATTTCTGGGTCCTGGAGAGCAGAGACATCACCACCTCCTGCCCCTTCCACGACTGGAATTAGCGGAGGCTAACAGCCAGCAGGGGGCGCTGTGGGGCTGCTAATTTCGGAGCCTCTCGCGCCAACCGCTGGAAGCCTGCGAAAGGCCCGCAAATCAGTTTCCCACTTTCTCCCAGATCATCACGATTTCTTTCAGAAGTGTATTTGCCTCCATTCTGGGCGGTACAAAATAGAAATGCGGAGGACCCGTACTTGCTGAGCTGGCTCAGTTCAGTCATTTTTCCCAAGTCCGCTTGAACGTGACATAAGGTGGTCAGGCAGACGGGGGCAGGAATGGGGAGGCGGCCGGCAGGTTAGCTGGGTGGGCCCAAGCTCTGCCCGAGGCTGGCGATTTAACCAAGGGAACGGTGCGAGCCTCTGATCAGGCATGACTTGCTAAGCCCAGCGCTGGATGACTGCGAGGCCTCAGGACACCCTGATGGGCTGGTCCTTGAAACCCAGTGGGGGAAGCAGATTTCCCCCCAACCCCCTCCCAGTTGCACTAACCTGGAGACCAGCTGTCTTAAATCTCAGTTTGGGTGGGGGGAGGGGGAGGTTTGTAAGCACTGTATAGAACTTTTGTGAACTTCTTTTTTAAGCTTGGGACACATATGGGCCTTTGAGAAGTATGGGTGAAGGGGAGAAAGGGAGTATGGGAAAGTAGTCATTTGGGGCCTCACCATCCTCTCCTCCAGAGGAGTCACTGCCTGTGATTTATATCCACACACAGAAGCATAACACACGTGTGCTTGGCAGTGTTTCACACACAGGTTCACAGTTTCAAACAACAGTTGGCTAACGTCCAGCATTAAACAGAAAAAAATAGCTGATGTTCGTTATTCAATGTAAAGAGTAAATATTGTAAGTTTCACGTTTCATTCATTCATTCAGCAAGTTTGTACTGAGTGTGGGGCGTGGTTCTAGGCACTGGTGAGACGGTGATGGATAGGACGGATACCCAACGTGTCCTATTCTCACTGAGAAGCAACTTAAAAAGGTCTCAGAGGGGGTCAGTGAGGTGAATGGGTGGGTGGTGATGGGCTGGGGGCAGTGGGCTGAGGGACCATCAGTTAAGGATGGTCAGGGAGGCCTCTGTGACGTACCATTTGAGCAGAGACTGAAAAGGGGTGATGGGAAGATCTGTTTGGGAAGAGTATTTGCATGTGCAAAGGCCCTGTGGTCTGAAAAGGTGTGGCATGTTTGGGGAAGGGAAAGAAGGCTGGAGTGTTTGGAGAGTGGTCCACACAGGTGTGGGGGTGGGAGAAGGAGGCTGGATCATAGAGGCCTCACATGACCTGTCATGGCAAGAAGTTTGAAGGCCTCCTCAATCCAGTGGGAAGCCACTAAAGGGCTTGAAGCTGTGGAGGATTCATGTTACGTTTTTCAAAGATCGGTCTGGCTGCTGTTTGCAAACGTATCTTTGAGAGAAAAGCCAAGAAACAAGGAGACAAGTCAGTGTCTACTGTAGCCACTCATACCATTGGTGAACATGGCTTTGCACCAAGTGGCAGTGGTTAGGTCCGAGATGAAGTTCAAAGTCAAGGACAGGACCGGCCGCGAGCTGGGTGTGCAGTGTAAGGGAGGGACAGGAGGCAAGACGGACGCTTGCGTGTCTGGGTTAAGCCAAATGTTGATGTTGTCTGTCGAAACGGGAAGGGCTGGCGAGAAGCATTTCATCTGAGGCAAGACACAAATCAGGAGCTCCTCCACCAAGAACTGTCCGCGGTCAGACCCTGCCACTCTCCACGATGCCTCCGTGCTCAGGGCCCCTCCTGCATCTTGGCTCCTGCCAGCCTCTGCCTGCATGTTCCTCCTCTGTCCGCATTTCCTTTCTAAAGCTTCCCCGTGTCTTCCCTCCTCCTGCTGAGATCTAGGACGTAAAATCTTCCCACCCAATCACCCATCGCCACTCTCTTATATTTGCTTCTATATTGCCTGCTACTTGGGGAACCTAGAAAGTGTACTTCCTGACCAGGCAGTAACCGTGGTCACTTTTCTCTTTAGATGCTCAAGGATCCCCATCAGCGTGGGCTATTCACTTCCTCTTAAGCACTTTGCTTGCAGTTAAGGGTTTGGGAGACAGAGAATGGATTGTGATACGTTGCTTATGGCCTCCTGGCCCCCAAACCCTGACTTTGTGCCAACTTGGGCAAGGGAAAATGGGAGACAGTATCAAGGTTTTTGACTCAATTATCCTTTAAAAAAATAAAACAACGACTTATAAAGCTGGAGATGGTAGTAAAGCCTGAAAATAGGCAGTGTTATGGATTGTGCATCTAAAGAGAGAGACACCTGCATACAATTTGGTTCCTTTTGTGCTCCTTCGCAACTGATTTTAATACTATGTTTCAGTTCCTAACCTCGCTGAAATATTCTCTTGTAAGCCACTCAGCATAGAGTCAGCTGTCCTTTCCAGAGGTGAGCGGGGGCTATTCTGGGACTCTGGTCCAACTTAGCATGCAGAACATTTGCGAAGGACCTTGCTTTTTATGGTTTAGGGAGTAATTTTTGTGATCTGGTCTTTTAGAGCTTGTTGCTAAAGGAAATTTCCAGTGGATTCTTAGTCCCTTCTCCTCCATGCTACCACAGTCATACCTCTCCACAGGGCAGACCAGGAAGTAGGGTGTGTATTTCAAACACAGAGTCCCCCCTCCCCTCGTATTAGAATGTTGCATTTAACTAATTATTCAAAGGGATTAATTTCTCAATCCACTTCTTTCATGCTTGAGGATCTGAGAGAGAACATGAGCGCTCTGGGGGCTTCATCCTGCTGATAACTCTTATCAGAGGTTTGAAACCCACGTAGAAAGCATGCAGACCAGGGGTGCCTGGATGGCTCAGCTAGTTAAGTGTCTGGCTTTGGCTCAGGTCATGATCTCACGGTTCGTGGGATAGAGCCCCGTGTCGCGCTCTGTGCTGACAGCTAGCTCAGAGCCTGTAGACTGCTTTGGATTCTATATCTCCCTCTCTCTCTGACCCTCCCCTGCTTGCACTGTCTCTCTGTGTCTCTCAAAAAATAAATAAAACACAATAAAAATTAAAAAAAATAAGAAAGCATGCATACTAAACTAGCAGGTGTTTGATGCTGGACAGATGAGGAAGAGTGATGGGAACGGACGGTAGGCCAGCTGCCTCATGCACACCATGCTCTTGAGGTCACGTGGAGGACCATTCGGCATGCTGACTCTAGAGTCAGAGACCCGAGTCTGTGTGACCTTGGAAAAGTCACTTGCATTTTCTAATCATCCTTCTTCATGGTTCATATGTTGATAACAGGAGCACCTACGTCATGGGCTGGTCAGCGTTCCGGAAGACCCCGCACCGAGAGCACTGAAAACGGTGCTGGGCACACAGAGAGCACTAGGTAAGCGTCAGCAGTCTTATGGCCACCGTTCTCATTTGACGTAAGGGATGGGGGCTCGGACGCCCGGAGCGCCTTTGCCCACGGTCACACAGCTGGCGTGCCGCAGACCTGGGGTGAGAACCCAGGGCCGTCCAGCATGCGGACCTACTCTGTGGACCCCGCCACGTGCAAAGAGTCAAGATTTCAAAAGATCGCCATGCGCTGTGACAGGAAAGTAAAAACAAAAATGCCATTCAAAAGGGATCAATGCGAAGGACTTCATTAAGGCCAAAAATATTCTTCATGCAAGCAGCGTGATGGACAGACCTGGCTCCGTCATTCTGAAAACACTTGATGTCTAAGAGCAACAAGAGTGTAAGCTTAAAGGGGGAGCAGCGTGGCAGTCAGGACAGTGCCCACCATCTTGGGTGGCCTCAGGTCGGTGCGGGGGGGTTACCATAACCTCAGTACAGCTGTGACAGGCCCTCCGCTGCATGCGACCAGGTCTGAGAATGACATTTCCAGCAGAAGAGGGTGTGTCCTTTTACTAAAGCGAAAGGCTTGGGAAACTAGGTCTTAGGAAGAGTGATTGGAAGGAATCGACACCCAGGAAAGGTGGGTCGGTGTCCTTGGCTACGCGCCGGTCTCTCATCGGAAGAACTGAATCTGCTCTGGGTATCACTGGAGTAAAACTGGGGTCAAAACGAAGTGCCAGGAAGGTGCCTGTTGGTTACAGCGATGGTAAGATAATTTCTAACAATGTGCACTCGGAAGCACAGACCGGGCTGTTTTGTGAGGTAATGAGCCTCTTGTCACCCCAGAGGAATTTAAACAGAGTCTGGGTAGCCAGTTTTCAAGACTCCACATGGAAGAATTACCAACGAGGAGGAAATGTTCCCTAATTAGGATGCTATGGGGCAAGGAACATTAGCAGTTTGACAAGGGTGTGGTCTATATCAAAAATTCCTTTTAAAACCTTTCTGTTTCTGCTTTCTACGATGATCGTCATCATCGCCTTTTCTTGGTCCCTCCAGGTTGGAGCTTGGCAACAGGAAAGAAGGGAAATTTCGATGCCACAAGGCAGCAAGGGGAACTCAATGGCACTTGGAACAGTAATGGGCAAGCCAGCCCTCCGAGCCATCCGGGGCTCGTCCCTGATCGTGGGTGACATCCAGAGCACAGGTGGGTAACCCCGAGCCAACCAAAGGTGCTCCTACCTGGACATAGGGCTCTGAAGGTTTTGACGGCTAAGGAGTCGAGCGGCTGAGACACGTTTTTTGTGGACACTGGATAGACCTGCGGGGAGAAAAGCGACAGTCTTCCTGAGATGGGGTTACACTGTGGTCGGGACAGACCTTCTGGCTTCTCCTGACCCTCTAGTCACACCTCCGCTGTCCTCCGGGGTGAAGTAAAGAGGTGAAAGAAAAGACTCGGGGGGGG